>APFE030383637.1:137641-156955 GCA_000404065.3 Pinus taeda
GATCCTTGCCATCAAACTTCCTCATATCGATTTTTGGAATATGGTGGGTTTTCAATCCCACATTAGAGTCTATGAAATCATGATTAACATTTCTTTTGTTCACATCATGAGTTTCCTTTACAACCTTTTCACCATTAGTAAGTATTTCTTATAGAAAATTTGTCAAATCTGTCTTCAAATCTGCCATGTCTGTCTTCAAGTTTGTCTTCAAATCTGCCATGTCTCTCTTCAAATCTGTCTTCAAATCTATCTTCAAATCGTTCATCTTAACTTCCATGCCCTTTATCTTAGATTCCACGCCATTTATCTTAGCTTATGTTAGTTTTTGTGAGCGTGACATTTGTTGCACTTGTTCTTGTAATTTTGATATATCATGTAGCATTTCTTCCTCTTCTTCATGAGTCATGCTAGAGCTTTCAGGTTGCTTACTAGGTGTTTGCATTTTCTTTCCTCGGGGCATCAACCACTGATAATAATGCTCTACTATGCCCTTTGAATTCCTTCAAAATAAACTTTCAAAGCAATCTTAAGCAAAAATTTAAAAGAATCTACACACCTTTTTTCACTTTATAGGAGCTCGATATTGCCTCTGATGTATCTCTGTACTTTCGAATCATCTAGTTCTGGAATTACAACCTGCAATAGCCCTCTATGTCGTCTTTCCAATGCCAGCAGTCTGATCCAAATTGGATTCTCCAAGGAAGAGTTATGCAAAATCTCCCATAGTGGCCAGATTATAGACTAGTTCAGTAGAGCGAACTTGTAGGACATGCCACAAGTCACTGTTTCAACCTTTGGCCCTAAAAAATATATACAATAAACTACATTCCGTCATCTTTCTGTACCTTCTTACGAAATTTCAGTTTATGCTTAGAGAGAAAGTTATGACGATTTTCCCCAGGTTACCTGTTTGGAATGTAATTCAGGAGTCTGCAAAAAGACCAACTTCCTCAGATCATATGTCCGCAAATATAGTGTAAAAAGCTCTGAAATTCGAACCCGAGATTTAGCGCGATTTATTCTCAAATGGGTTTTTTTTAGCTTCTGAAACTTCACAGAAAAAAAGTTATAGCGAAAATGCCACGATGATCTGTTTGGAGCAGCGAAACCCCTTGAAACCAAAGCTCTGATACCAAATGTTATGAAACCAACTCAAGAAAAGATAGAAAAGATAGATCAACACCTTAGAATTTAGCCTCTTCGAGGGGAACCTCCTTTACATTACATAAATGAACAATTCTTGGATGATTCAAATGACAAAACCTCCTTTCTATATATAGGAGTCTAAGGAGTCATAATATAACCTAGCCGTCCTAACAATAATAATATAAAGCCACAAAAATAATAATAGAGGGATTCTATGGGGCACAGTAATAACAATATGGGGATAATAGGAGAACAACAATGTTAATAAGGGATGCAACTACAATATTAATGGGGTAATCACTAGTATTATAGGGACCCGACATGCTTAGACTCTTGAATGGGATATGCCCATACTTAGAATCCCATAGCTGAGACTCATCTATTCTTAATATAATGTGGGGAAAATAATATGATATATTTCGACTTCTAAGAGTCAATGGAAACATCCTATATCTGTTTTTTTCAACCTTTGCTATCAGTCTTCTATTGGGAGGTTTGTCATAGATATAACTTGTGTTCCCTTGGAATATTACATCATAACTATGTTCCATCAATTGACTTACACTAATGAGGTTATGCTTCAGATGTGGAACATAATAAACATCATGTATATATTTATGTTGATTATGTTTAGTAAGAACATGGACAATACCTTTCCCTTCAACTTTAATATGAGAACAATATCTAAGAGTAATTTTTGATGTTATAAAAGCATTAAGATAAGAAAGCTATTTTTGTTACCTGTCATATGATTGTTGTAGCCACTTTCCAGCAACAAAACGTCCTCGTTGTGTCTATCTTTAGAAAGAGGGTAGGAAAGAAACATTGTTTCAGAGGATTCTCCTTCATTGTTGGAGAGATGTACACTACCTCTTCGCTGATCTGCTTGTTTCTTTCTGCATTCATGTTCATAATGCCCAAATTTCTTACAGTAATAACATTAAACGTTAGATTTTCTCCATGCTTCGCTTCTCTATATTTGGTTTTGTGGAGATCTCCACTTCTCTGTTGCATGATGATGTTCTGATTTTCCTCTGTCTCACTTGTTGTCACCTCTATATCCTTTGCCTCTGTCTCTACCAAGAGACAAATGTGCTTTGAAAGCTTGTTCCATGGAATCTTATGCCAAGTTAAGTCTTGTTTCATGTGTCAGAAGTGATCCAATCAATTGTTCTAATGAGAAAGTTGTAAAATATTTGAATTCTAGAATGGTTATTACAATCATGTCATATTTATTGGGCAGGTTTCGAAGGAATTTTTCAACAATCTTCTAAGTTGTAATGGTTTCACTAATGGTTTTCATCTGTTTGACTATTCCCATGACTCTAGTCATGAACTGATCTGCATTTCTGTGTCAGTCATCTTCAGGGTTTTGAACTGAGCTCTGAATGTCTGCAATTTAATAGTCTTCATTGTATCATTACCTTGATACACAACTTTCAAAATAACCCAAGCTTTTTTTTCTTGTGATGTGTCAGTCATCTTGTCGAAGATAGAGTCATCGACTGAGTTTTGTATCCAACATTTGGTTTTGTGCTCTTTCTTTCTGAGTTCTACAACGGCATTCCTCTGATTTCAGGGTTGCTAATTATTCTTGGGTCAGCTCTACATAACTATTTTGCAAAGTATCCCAACAATTCTGAAATTGTAAAAATGTCTTTACTTTTAAATATCAAAACTCGTAATTTTTACCCAGCACTAGAAAAAACCCTTTTAAAAAATACTTATATACACATCTCTCCTTTTCAAAACTTAAAAAAAATATTTTTAAACAAAAAAATGCAACGCCCTTTTTGGAATTTCCCTTTCCAAATTAAAAATAACAAAAAAACACAAAACAAAAAAATACTTAAAAAAAATTCAGCCCCTTTTTAACAACAATCTCAAGTTTTTAAAAAGAGCTTAAAAAAATAACGAACCCCTTTTTAAAATAAATCCAATATTTCATGAATCAAATAAAACCTTTGATTTTGTCGTTTATAAAACGTCAAACAAAGTGTGCTTGCTCTTTAAAAAATAATGGACCACGAAGGTTGTTTTCTAATGGACCATTCGCTTTTTTAATAAAGAATTCGTGCTGGTGTCGATTTTTACAAGCCGTGACGTCGTGCTTCATAAAACAAAAAGTCAGCGAACTTAAAAAAAAATTACCTTGTCGTGTGCCTTTAAGACGTAACCTCGTTCTCATGCTACAAGTTGACCTCGTGCTCCAAACAAATTCTGCGTAGTAAAACCAGGCTGAGGAGTTCTCTGGAAAGTTATACAAATTCCGGTTATATTTAGAGAAAATTTGGGAAGGATTTTTGTGAGTCTAAGTTATAGTTGTTAAACTTCAAAATTTTAGGTGTCTTAGAAGTTTTTGATAGTGCTGAATCTATTTCCACCATCAAAAACGTGATTCAAACATTGTCTCTACAAGATTTTTTGAATTTTTTTTGCTCAGATTCCGGCCACTTTGGATTTTCTAGGATCTTCCGGGCAATTCCTCTGCCTCGTTAGTTGATCTCCGTTTTTTTTTCCGTAGTCTTAAAATTAAAAATTATGCTTTTTTTCCCTTAAAGTTATGGAAATTCCGGTCATATTTTGAAAAAAATCAAGTGGGGATTTTTGTAAATCCAAGTAAAAGTTCTCCAAATTCATAGTTTTAAGTGTCCTAGACGTTTTTGATGGTGCTGAATCCATTTCCACCATAAAAAACATGATTCAAACACTGCATTTACAATATTTTTTGATTTTTTTTTGCCCGGATTCCGACCACTTTTCACCGTCCAAGCAAATTCCTCTGACTCCGTAGACTACTCCGTTTTTTAAATAAACTTGCCAGTGCATTTCTCGATGGAGTTTCGCTGCGTTGCAATGCAATTTTGTTGAGATTGATAAGTTATCCACTATCATTGTAGTTAAGTAGAGAGATAAAGTGTGTTGGTCACGTAAAAAAATTGACTCGCTTCTCTAGCTTCTCCATTGCTTGGATTTCCAGTCCTCAAGTTCTGCTCGTCCTCTTCTTTCACAACTTTTGACTATATGCTACTGTCTTTGGAGTCTTATGCGACTTGGTGCTCTCATACCATGACAGTAAAAAGACGCCAAAAACTCAAATGGAACAATAACTCTCCTCATCATTCAAAACAATTAAATAGAATTACATTGGAGACATCAATAATAAATGATTAGAGTGAAACTCAACTTAAGATAAACTAAAAAATTAAATTGACTATGACACCTAGCAAACAACAATGGCATCTAACATAGAGTGAGATTAATATCTCAACAATTTATATTATGGATATTTCTATGTATTGATATGTAATCTCATGCGTGTATGATTCACTTGTCATGTTTTTCTCTGGTTTGTTGATGCGGGAGCATCCAGCTAGGGGAGATCAATGCTGGAGTATTTGTCTCAGGAGACTGGAAAGGTTCATAACTAGTTTTCTAAGTCTCATTTAATTCTTTTAGTTAATAGCATTTAGGATGTTGTGGCAAGTTTAAGGTTGTCTTAGCCCACTGTTTTTATTTTCATTACGTTTTCTTTTAAATTTACTGTTGTAGGTTAATTTTAGAATCTAGATAAAAAGAAATGAACAGTTATCATGAATAACCATATGTAACTGCTGATAGTTTTAAGTAAATGTACAGTAATCCTTTAAAAAAGGAAAAAAATAAAAAACTGTAATGATTTCCATGATAGCTGAAAAGAATAGAAACATACAAACATTTTTTAAGAGAGAATTTGTATCCATTTCCATTGCAGCAACAGAGTAATTTCTTCCTAATTAAGAACTGAGTGTGTTCCATAATAACCACAAAGAACTAACAAATTAATTTCTCTGAATAGCGACCAAGAAAGTCAAATTCCATGAAACAACAGAGGGCCTCGTGGAAGAATCAACCACAGATACGAGGGTGAAATAACCAATGAAGGAATCAAATACAACTACAACTAACATATATAGTTCCAGAGTATACAAAGAACCTGGCAAAGACTACAATCACACATCAACGGAGGGTTTCATAGAACCAATAAACACAGTCACATCAAGGACGCCGCATACATCTACAGGGACCAGAATATATAAATATATATTTTTTTTCCTTTCAAAATCTTTGCATAAACATATAGACAGAAGTATCAAAAATATTTATAGTCCAAGTTAAGGACGAGATTGTAAATTTTAAAGACCAAACGGCAAGACTGTGGTTCAAAACCCCAACTAATAACTTAAACAACGTTCAGACATAAGTTACAAAATTCTTTAAGGCCTGAAGATATTCAGAGATAAAGCAACTAACAGAGAGGCCGAAGCCCTCTACCACTGACCAAAGACAACCAATAGGCAGCAAGAGTGCCGAGACAAGAAAACAAACAAAGCAACATGGAATAACCCTACCTGTTCCAACGTGTGGGCAATAGGACCAGAAACCAGCAACTAGGACGGCTCAACGTCCACCTGCAACCACCAAGAGCCAACCATTAGCAAATAGAAGTTACATTCCGAAACTAAAGCAGAAAGATAGGGGTAAGGGTTTACAGAGTTGGAACTTACCAGAGAAGCTGAGCTCGCGTAGGAGAAGGAGAGCTTTTGATCAGGTCACGACCACTAGAGTGGACCCTACTCACAAGGAGCGAAAACCCTCAGTACTAACAGAAAATTAGAGCATTGTCGTGAATCAAAGATAGAGGGCTTACCTGTGCAAACTTGTCGAACAGAAGCTGAGCGCTGGGTCACCCCGCGACCATGGCTTGAAACAATTGACAAATTGATAGTTATACAGTGAAACAATTGCACAAAAAATCGAAGGCTTCAACAGAACTATAACCACAAGCACAATCTTAAAATCAAAGCGACCATGAAGTGAAACAACGCCCATAGATCCATTAAAGAGGTAGCCAACACCACCATCCAAATGGAGAAAGCAACTTGCAGAACCCTAAGACTTGGCATCCACAGAGCCGAGCTTCGAAACCCCTGAGAGAACCAACGAACAGAGGACTACAACCAGAGCTAACACATAACCAGAACCCTCAGCTACAAGAGCGGGATTCGTGACCAAGGTGTGCAAACAAAGAGCCATCGAACCCTCCCCAAATGCAAAACAAAACCAGAGTGGTAAACCCTCTCAGTAGAACAGAGAAATGTCGAGCACAGTGACCAACTCAGGGATTAGGGTTTTTCGGGAGTGTAGTGTAAAGGCGGGAGAGTAGAGCTTGAGGTCGGGACATGTGTCCCCCTCACAATTAAGAGTTGGTACCAAACAATTAATCACACAATAACGCAAATCAATCGTTGGATATTATCACAAATCACACATTTAATAATTGACAGGGTTACAATAGGGCTGGTCCCATCGATTTTGGTATCAGAGCCAAGTTTAAGTTTTTTTTTTTTTTAAATGGAAGTTGTAAGACGAGGTCGTGGAAGAGCTATTCGAAGAGTAATAGATGAAATATTGAGAGAGGAGATTAGGATCCTGAATGCCGTTTGGTGACAGTAGAAGCAGGAAGGAGAAGGGATCCAGATGGAGAGACGACAGTGAGGAAGAAGCTACAACTACGACAGATAGATAAGATGAGGAAGGACCTAAAATCGGGTTGTTAAAGTCAGTTTTGTTGGCTAGTAGTAAGCCAAAGCCTGAGATTTCAACCTATGATGGTAGTTTGTCCACAAAAGTACTGTTGGACTGGATCAGTGAGTTAAACAAGTACTTTGAATATGATGAGATCAACAAAGATAGAAGAGTTAAATTCGCTGACACCAAGTTGAAAGGGCATGCAACCTTATGGTGGGATAGTGTACAAGCAGAGAGGAGGAGATTAAATAAGAAACCTATTAAAAAGTGGACCATGATGGAAGCCAAACTGAAGGGTAACCTTTTTCCCAAAGATTATCAGATTGCTATGTACCGACAGGTGCAGAATCTGAAGCAGAAGGGAATGACTATAAAAGAATACACCGAAGAATTTTATCGGGTGAACTTAAGAGCAGGTTATGTGGAGGACACCCCAGAAAAAACAACGAGGTTTGTAAATGGCCTAAGGCTGGAGATATTGGACAAGATAAGTATTCTTTCCCCAAAAGCTATAGATGAAGCCTATCAAAGTGCCTTGAAGGCAAAAGAGAAGATTACTAGGAGACAGAATGCCAGAAGAGGACGTGGATCTGGCAGAGGGAAACGAAAATCCTTTGGTAGAGGTAGAACTGCCAACCAAAGTGAAGAAGGCAGCAGTTCAAAGACTTCAGGAACAATAGAAAAGGAAAGTAGCACTAGGGGAGGAAGGCCATACCAACGCGGAAGGAGTAGCGGCAGAGGTAGAGGATCTGCCATCCAGTGTTACAAGTGACACAAGTGGGGGCACAAGTCCTATGAGTGTCCTGAAGGTGAACAGGCTGGACCAAGAGGAGCATATGTTGCTCGAATAGAGGAAGTAGAGGCACCACCCTAGGAGGTAGAGAATGTACTGGAGATAGGAGAGACCTTAGTCTTGAGTAAGGTACTTTTGAAACCGGCAAAAGAGACAACTGACCAAACCCAAAGAAAGGCATTATTCCAGACTATGTGTAAGTCGCACGGGAAATGCTGCAAACTGATTATAGACAGTGGAAGCACTCATAATCTAGTTGCCACAGAGATGGTGGAGAAGTTGGGTTTGAAAAGGTTGAAGCACCCCACTCCCTATAAGGTGTCTTGGTTACCGAAAGGGCATCAACTGCTAGTTGATGAATAGTATGAGGTTGAGTTCCATATTGGCAAATATAGGGACAAGGTAACTTGTGATATTATGCCTATGGGCGTGTGTCATATTTTGCTAGGTAGACCATGGCAGTATGACCGAAAAGTGGTTCATGATGGAAAGACAAACTGCTATAAATTTGTCAAGGATGGGATTAAGCATATGCTTGTACCCATCAAGGAAGAAGAGACAACAAAAGCTAGTTGAGCCAAAGCATTGCTGGTGGGAGGAAAATAATTTTCGAAGTAGATTGAAGATAATGAGATAAAGTATGTTGTTGTAAGGAGGCCGAGAACAATGCTATTACATACTGAAATTTCAGACTTACTTGAATAAATTCAGGATATGTTGCAGGAGTTCAACGACATTGTGGTGGATGATTACCGGATAATTTACCACCCAAGAGAAGTATCCGTCATCACATAGATTTCATACCCAGAGCTAGTTTACCAAACAAGGCTACTTACCGGATGAGTCCTAAGGACAACAAAGACATCAGGAAGTAGGTACAAGAATTGCAAGACAAAGGATTGATATGGGAAAGTTTAAGTCCTTGTGTAGTTCCGACAATTTTAGCTCCCAAAAAAGGAGGAGAGTGGTGAATGTGCACTGATTCAAAGGCCGTCAATAATATTACCATCAAGTACAGGTTCCCATTGCCACGAATGGATGACATGATGGACTGCTTGAGTGGAGCAGCATATTTTTCGAAAATAGATCTAAAAAGTGGATACCACCAGATCAGAATAAGAGAAGGGGACGAATGGAAAACAACTTTCAAAACCAATGAAGGTCTGTATGAGTGGCTGGTGATTCCATTTGGGTTAAGTAACGCCCCTATCACTTTCATGCGCCTAATGAATGAGATGTTGAAAGAGTTCATTGGGAAATTTGTGATTGTATATCTTGATGATATACTGATTTTTAGTAAGACCAAAGAAGAACATTTTCGACATGTTAGATATGTGCTGGAGAAATTACAGCAAAATAAGTTGCTGATAAATTTGAAAAAATGTTCGTTTTTTTTATTTTATATATATATATATATATATATATATATATATATATATATATATTATATTATATATATATATATTTCTATTTTGGTTTTGTGATTTCAGAAAATGAGCTGAAAATGGACCCAGAAAAGTTGCAACGATAATCAGCTGGCCATCCCCTAAGAATCTATTCAAAGTTCGGAGTTTTCATGGGTTGGCGAGTTTCTATTGTAAGTCTATAAAGGATTTTAGTGGGATCTGCGCACCTATGTTGGACACCATTAAAAAGGCAAGTCATCCTTTCCATTGGACTGAAGCGGCAGAAAAAAGCTTCCAGATATTGAAGAAGAAGATCACTGAAAGACCAATCTTGAGATTGTCTGATTTCAACAAACTTTTCCAAGTTCGTTGTGATGCCAGTGGTACAGCCATTGGATCCATACTCAGCCAGGAAGACAAACCAATGGCTTACTTCAGCGAAAAATTAAATGAAAGTAGGCAGAAATACACGTCTTACGACAATGAGTTTTATGCTATCGTCCAAGCATTGAAGCATTGGAGACACTATTTGTTGGGTAATGAGTTTATCTTGTTCTCTGATAATTCTGCATTGCAGTATGTTATGCAGCAGCATAAGCTAAACCACAAGCACGTGAAATGGGTTGAGTACTTGCAGAGTTTATGTTTGTATTGAAGCATATCAATGGACAAGCCAACAAGGTAGCAGATGCATTAAGAAGAAGAGTTTTACTCTTACAGGAGAGCACAATACAAGTTGGGTTTCGAACATCTGAAGGACTTGTATTAGATGGATGTAGATTTAAAGGAGGCTTATGAAGCCTACTAAAACCCCTTGTTGAGGAATAATAGTCCAAGGCTGGACTATAACTTACAGGAGGAGCTTCTATTTAAAGGAGGACAACTATGTATTCCCGAATGTTCAATGAGGGAGAACATCATCTGGGAAAAGTATAGCAGAGGTCTAGCTGAACACATTGGCATTGATAAGACCTTGGATCATCTCAGTCATTTTTATTAGTGGCCGAAGATGCGAAGATATGTGCAATGATATGTGACTAGGTGTAAAGTGTGTCATTTGGCGAAAGGACATAGTCAGAAAATGGGACTCTACACACCACTGCCTATTCCAAGTAGACCGTGGGACTCAGTCAGCCTAGACTTTGTCTTGGGTCTACCAAGAACACAACGAGGGTATGACTCCATTATGGTGGTAGTGGACCAGTTCTAAAAAATGGCACATTTCATCCCTTGCAGGAAAATCAGTGATGCCACTCATGTAGCACACTTGCTTTTCACTGAAGTTGTCAGACTGCACGACCTACCCAAGTCCATTGTTTCCGACAGCGATGTGAAATTCACAGGGCATTTCTGGTGCACCTTGTGGAAACGGTTGGACACACAGTTGAATTTTAGCTCCTCTTATCACCCACAGACTGATGGGTAGATAGAGGTGGTAAACAAGAGCTTGGGAAACCTACTACGGAGCTTAGTTGGAGAAAATTCATGGGTGTGGGATCGTGTACTTGCCCAAGCAGAATTTTCTTACAATGGTTCACCGAATCGAAGCATGGGAAATAGTCCTTTTCAGATCTTGTATGTAATGTAGCCTCGCAGAGTGCATGAGTTACGAGATTTGGGATAGTTGGAAAGAAGGAGTGCTGATGGGGAAGATTTCGCAAGAGCAATTAATGACCTACATGAGCAGGTAAAATAAAAGTTACAAGACAGTAGTTAGAGGTATAAACAACAGGCAGATCTAAAATGGCCGGAGGTACAATTTAATGTAGGGTACCAAGTCCTAGCACATTTGTGTAGAGAAAGGTTCCCTAAGGGTGAATACAATAAATTGAAATTTAAGAAAATTGGACTTTGCAAAATTTTACATAAATTTTCTACAGATTCCTATGAATTGCAACTACCTCTAGGAATAGCCATATCACCTATCTTTAACGTGGCAGATCTGTTTCCATACATTGCTAGTCATGAGGATGACAGTTTGGCATGGCCAAATCGGGATACCCAGAAAGGAAGTAGTTCTTGGATGAGGCAAATGCCTTCGACTCAACCCCTTGAGATTGAGATAATCCTCGATACACAGGCGGTTAGGTAGACTTGAAGACAAGAGTACCTATAGTACCTTTTCAAGTGGAAGAACCATCCCATTGAGGACAGTTCATGGCTTGACGTAGGACAAATACAACGTGCAGGGTATTCAGTCGAGGAGCTCATGGACCAGAGCCATGAATTTTTATCACCCCAGGAGCTTGACGCAGGAGCATCCATCTAGGGGAGATCAAGGCTGGAGTATTTGTCTCAGCAGACTGGAAAGGTTCACAACTAGTTTTCTAAGTCTCATTTAATTCTTTTAGTTAATAGCATTTAGGATGTTGTGGCAAGTTTAAGGCTATCTTAGCCTACTGTTTTTATTTTTCATTACGTTTTCTTTTAAATTTACTGTTGTAGGTTAATTTTAGAATCTAGATAAAAAGAAATGAACATTTATCATGAATACCCATATGTAACAACTGACAATTTTAAGTAACTGTATAGTAATCCTTTAAAAAAGGAGAAAAATAAAAAAATATAATGATTTCCATCATAGATGAAAAGAATAGAAACATACAAGCATTTTTTAAGAGAGAATCTGTATCCATTTCCATTGAAACAATAGATTACTTTCTCCCTAATTAATAACTAAGCGTGTTCCATAATAACCACAGAGTACTAGCAATTTAGTTTGTCTTAACAGCCCCGAGAAAGTCAAATTCTGTGAAACAACAGAGGGCCTCGTGGAAGAATCAACCACAGATATGAGGGTGAAATAAATAGGAGGAATCAAATACAGTTACAACCAACATATATAGTTCCGAAGTATGCAAAGAACCTGGCAAAGGCTACAGTCACACATCAACAAGGGGTTTCATAGAACAAATAAACACAATCACAGCAAGGACACCGCATACATCTACAGGTACCAGAATATATAAATATATTTTCTTTTTCCTTTCAAAATATTTGCATAAACTTATACACAGAAGTATCAAAAATATTTATAGTCCAAGTTAAGGACGAGATTGTAAACTGTAAAGACTAAACGACGACACCAAGGTTTGAAACCCCAACTGATAACTTAAACAACGTTCAGACATAATCTACAAAATTCTTTAAGGCCGGAAGATATTCAGACATAAAGCCAGTAACAGAGAGGCCGAAGCCCTCTACCACAGACCAGAGACAACCAACAGGCAACAAGAGTGCCGAGACAAGAAAACAAACAAAGCAACATGGAATGACCCTACCGTTCCAACGTGTGGGCAACAGGACCCAAAACCAGCAACCAAGACGGCTCAACGTCCACCTGCAACCACCAAGAGCCAACCATTAGCAAACAAAAGTTAAATTCCAAAACTGAAGCAGAAATATAGGGGTAAGGGTTTAAAGAGTTGGAACTTACCAGAGGAGCTGAGCTCACGTAGGAGAAGGAGAGCTTTTGACCAGGTCACAACCACCAGAGTGGACCCTGCTCACAAGGAGCGAAAACCCTCAGTACTAACAAAAAATCAGAGAAGTGTCGTGAACCAAAGGTAAAGGGCTTACCTGTGCAAACGTGTTGAGCAAAAGCTGAGTGCTAGGTCACCCTGTGACCATGGCCTGAAACAATTGAAAAATTGGCAGTTATACAATGAAGCAATTGCATAGAAAATTGAAAGCTTTAATAGAACTATAACCACAAGCACAATCTTAAAATCACGACCATGAAGTGAAACAACGCCCACAAAGCCATCAAAGAGGTAGCCAATGCCACCATCCGAATGGAGAAAGCAACTTGCAGAACTCGAGACTTGGCATCCACACACCTGAGCTTCAAAATCCTTAAGAGAACCGTCGAACAGAGGACTGCAATCAGAGCTAACACATAACTAGAACCCTCGGCTACAAAAGCAGGATTCGTGACCAAGGTGTAGAGATAGAGAGCCATCGAACCCTCCCCAACTGCAAAATGAAACCAGAGCAACAAACCCTCTCGACACAATAGAGAAATGTTAGGCACAATGACCAAATGAGGGATTAGGGTTTTTTGGGAGTGTAGTGTAAAGGTGGGAGAGCAGAGCCCGAGGTTGGGACAGGTGTCCCCCTCACAATTAAGAGCTGGTACCAAACAATTAATCACACAATAACGCAAATCAGCCACCAAATATTATCACAAATCACATGTTTAATAATTAACGGGGTTACAATAGGGCTGGTCCCATCAGTTGTGTTTTCCGAAATCACCAATACATCAAGAGCATGAAAAACAATTTTTCAATGCCATCCAAATGATAGTTGGCTAAATTGAGATAGGATAGAGTGTCAATAATGTGACACTACCCTTGTAGCATGTGCCATAAATACAATGTACTGAATTAAAAGATGTTACAGTGTTGATTAAGAATAGAACAACATCCATAGAATCAAATCTTAGCACTAGATGCCATTAATAGAAGTACAACCATGGGTTGATTTTAAATTTAATATATAAGTTTAATTCTACAAATGTAAGTCGAATCTAAATTTAATTGAAATTTTTGTTCAAAAAAGTAAATGCCCCTATAATATTATTTATTTAATCATTGTTTTTTCTAGTTTAATTTGAAGCACCCAGCAGTATGATAGCCGCTAAAAATTTAGAGTGGTAGTGAAGTTAGAATTTCAAAACCAGTTATCCCTTCAAATTCAACGATTTTGACAGTATATAATATCTTTTTCCCAAAGATTTAATTGGTAGGACATCCTATCTTCCTCTTTGTTGGAACCTTAATTTTTTTATGTTCTATAAAAGGTAGAGGGAATATTTGAGGTGCTACTCAAAGATAAGGAGGCCTAGTTGAAGGCATGGGTGGAGGCATGAGCATCTTATAAGAATGGAAGTGACCATCTCCACTAGACTTATTAGACTATCAAGCATGGCTATATAATTCTCTAGGACCTTGACATAAGGGAGGTTTGCTCAACAATCCAAATTAAATTAGATCGTAAAATATTTGAGCATGTGAGGTTATTCTGGATTTCTTTTCCTAAATATTTTTTCCATTCACTTTCTTAGGCACAATTTTTTATCACTAGAATATAAAATTAGATTCTACTATGTCAATTAGTTTGTTGGCTAGGCAATCAACTAATTTATTTGTAGTTCTTTAAGCATGGATAGGTTCAATATCTTATGTAACTTCTTTTATCCAATTGCACTGAATCTATAACTTCCAATTACATGGGTTACTTCCCTTTCTCATTAGGGTGAATACTATTTTTGAACTCCCTTCTACAATGGTGGATTTATATCCAAACCTCATGCAATGATTCATGCTATATGTTAAAACTATAATACTTGTTTGATTTTCTGAGCTAAGAGGTTGCATATATATATATATATATATCAATGGTTTCTCCATTATGGTTTCAAACTTTTCAATAAATTCTCGAGCATCTGTAGGGTCTTGATTACATTTAGTTGTTCCATTAAAATTTAATCTAGTTTTTTCTTCATGAGGGGGTGCAATATCTATTCTTTCTTCTCTTGGGAAACCTTGTAATCTTCCCTTTATCAAAGAATGGTGCACAATTTACCCTTCTATCTAGTATTCAAATACTTACTTCAACATGGACATGAGAATTCTAATATTTATAGATTTAAGCTCTCATTTAATATATTCCAATTGCAAGAAACTAATTATTTCTTTATATTTAATGCCTATGTTTATGTTGGAAATAATACTGAAAGGGGGGGTGAATCAGTATTATCTAAGTCAAGACAATTTTTATTTTACAAAAACTTAGATATATATATATATAGTAATATATATTATATATCTTACTATCATAGTATATTATATATATAATATATATATTTATATTATAATAATATATATACTATTTAATATATTTAATATATTATATTATAATTTAATTATTATATATATATATATATTTATTTTATAATATATATATATATGAGAACCCACGTATACACGCAATTGTGTCTAAAGCAACTAGCATATATCCAGTAAACTTAAGATTTAGTTAATCCATTTGATCTTTAATCAGTGCACCATAACTTCATTAACCATAAGAACAGTAAACAGGTGCAGTAAACAAAATATAGCATCACACATATGAACACAAGATATAAGGTGGAAACCCAATGTGGGTGAAAACCACCTGCTGTAATGCGTCTCTATCTTCTTGTTAATAAGAAACTTCTTTTTACAATATTTCTGTACTGGTGCAGTCTTATACCAGTATCCAGACTTCTACCTGCAGAAGGCTACAACCTTCTCTCGTTCTCCAGCTTCTCTTGGAAGGGAGCTACAACCCCCTTAGCTCTTGTACTAGCTGATGTACTAGTACGTAGGTGCTGACCTATAGAAGGCTACAACCTTCTCTTTTCTTCTAGGGACCACGTTTCATAAATTTCCAGAATGGATCCATAAATAACATCAATCAAACATCAAACGTATCTGCATCAACCAATCCCCTTTGCACCAACCAAAACTGAATCAATCAATCACTTCTCTGAATGTTGTAACCAGAATACAGTAACAATAACCAGAAACCAATCCTGAACCCAGAATATTGCAACAGTTAACAAAAGTAGCTAAAACATATTTTATGAGACGTATGCTACTTCAAGATGAAGAACCTACGTGCATACGCTTCTGTATTAAGGCAAACCTGTGTATACGTTGTTTTGAATTACCGGCCCAACGTGTATACACGCCTTTGCTATGTTGAACCTACGTACATATCTATAAAAGATAACTCTTTTCAATTATTCAGACTTCAGTTATACCCAGATTATCAGATTTATAGATCAAGGCATGTGCCAAATATAACAGACCAAAATCACACAAAGATACTTCTCTTCAAGCCTTAAGATCTTGACCCATCAATAGAACTTATCCTTCTTCTAGCACTCAGGTTCCTCCTTGATTTAGATCCAACTATGCACCATAACCCAATGACCAGTATTCTAGATCTTTCTCTTCATAAGATATTCAATCCTTGAGTGCCCTTGCCTAATGATCTCCTTCCCCTTTTACAGTCTTTGGCATTACTCAATACCATGGTCCAAAACTACTTAGAACCAATACCTGGGTCCAAATACCTGGGTTCAACACTTTGGACAAGATACCATGGTCCAAAACCATAGGTCCAAATACCAAGGACCAAAACCATGGACCAAAAACAAGTTTTCCCACATGTACGCGCTTTTCCTTGTGTGAAAGTGTGTGCATACGCATACGCGCCTTTTGATAGGAGATCCCGCATGTATACACGGCTTGGTTAAGTGGAGCCTATGTATATCTCTTTTTCTTTCATTCAAAGAGCTTGAACTGTGATCTGTCATCTGAGTGAGTTGCCATCAAGGACAACACCTGTGCCATAGAGCCAAACTTGTGTCATAATGCCAACAATCTCCCCCTTTGGACTTGATGGAAACCTCAAGTCACTCAAATTCATTCTCCCCTTTTGTCATCAAGGGCAAAGGGTTATGCTCCCCCTAAGTACACGCTGAAATTTCTGCTCTGCTATGCTATCCATGCTCCCCCTAATTGTAGGCAAGATTTGCAAAAATATGTTCTACAAGAAAGAACATGACTTTATACATCATAAATGACCTTCCTAACACCAAATACTCATACGTACATCCATCTCCCAACTACGTGGGGATATACCAATATTGACTTATCCACCCAACCAAGTGGGGATACATCAAAAGTTTACAGATGATAAAACAAGCATATTATATCATCCATCCCAAGCATAGTGGGGAAACCAAAATAGGCCGTTACATGACCTTGATAATAAAATAAATACATGACATAGATACTAAATATCTAAGACAAGACTATAATAGTCATCAACAACTATCATCAACAACATCTGTCAATCATCATCCAAACTAGCAACCATGATCTCCCTCTACACCTATTCCACCAAAATTGTGAAGTAGTACTAAGATCTTCTAAGATAATCCCAACAATGCATTATTAGAAGTAAATTCTCCCCCCCGAACCTATGCCAGATCGTATCTGTCACACCCATATCAGAGTCTTTTCATCCTGAGTCTGGCCCGCTGATATTCTTCAAATCAACATATACACAACTGTATCCACAGAAACCAGTGTATGTACGCGGATGCTCCTCATGAAACTCATGTACAACCACTTTTCTCTGAAACAAATAAGTTTCAATAGCAAGATGATGCATCAACTACTCCTAGCTTCTGTCTGAGGTATTCAAATGTCTCCTTGGGTAGTGGTTTGGTTAATATATCAGCAACCTGTTCCTTGGAGGGAACATACTCCAATTTGACCTTTTGTTCAAGCACTTGTTCCTGAAGAAAATGATATTTGATAGGTATGTTCTTGGTCTTTGAATGCATGATTGGATTCTTGGAAATACTGATTGCACTTGTATTATCACATAAAATGGAGATAGGTGGAGTGCAAGTGATTTGAAAGTCTCACAAAGTTTGCATCATCCAAAGGAGTTGTGTGTAGCAAGATGCAACAACCACATATTCTACTTCAGTTGTAGATAATGCAATTGGAATTTGTTTCTTGCTGAACCAAGATACCAATCTGGAACCCATAAAGAATGCACCACCACTAGTGCTTTTTTTGTCATCCATGCTTCCTGCCCAATCTGCATCTATATATGCATGAAGTGTGAGATCTATATCTCTAGGATACCATAAGCCATAGTTTTGTGTTCCTTGAAGATATTTGAAAATCCTTTTAACCGCCTGAAGGTGAACTTCTTTTGGATTTGCTTGGAATCTTCCAACTATTCCCACTGCATGCATGATGTCTGGTTGGGTACTTGTCAGATAGAGTAGACTACCAATCATTGATCTATAGGTTGGTTGATGTACTATTGCTAAATCATCATTTGCGCTGAGGCTACATCCTGTTACCATAGGGGTACATACTGGTTTTGAATCTTCCATGCCATATTTCTTCAAGATCTGCTTGAGGTACTTGGTTTGTGATAGAAAGATACCGTATTTGTTTTGTTGGACTTGTAAACCAAGAAAATATGTCAGCTCACCAAGCATGGACATTTCAAATTCTTTTTGCATCACCAAGGCAAAGTTTTGACTCATGGCTTCTTCATTGCTACCAAAGATGATATCATCAACATACACAACAAGTATTAGCATTTTATCATTATCAATTTTTATATATAGATTGCTATCTGCTGATCCTTTTGAAAAACCTTGTTGATGGAGGTATTTGTCCAGACGATAATACCAAGCTCTTGGAGCCTGTTTAAGACCATAGAGAGCCTTTCTGAGTATGCATAAAAGTTTTCGATCATTTTCAAGGATGAATCCATTTGGTTTCTCAATATACACTTCTTCTTCTAAGTATCCATTTAGAAAGGCAAATTTCACATCCATTTGATATACTTTGAACTTCTGAAAGCTAGAAAGAGCAAGGGACATTCTTATGGCTTCAAGTCTAGCAACCGGTGCAAAAGTTTCTTCCAAGTCTATACCTTCTTGTGGAGAATACCCTTTACAAACAAGTCTGGCCTTGTTTCTAATAACATCTCCATTTTCATTCAACTTGTTTTTGAATATCCATTTGGTCCCTATGACATTCTTATCATTAGGTCTAGGAACCAATTCCCAGGTGTTATTCTTTTCAATCTACTCAAGTTCTTCATTCATGGCCTTGACCCAACATTCATATTTGCATGCTTCACTTACATTTCATGGTTCTATGGATGAGAGCAATGCTAGATAGCTTGAAGATTCTATTATAGTTCTTCTTATTTGAACACCTACCTCTTTCTGCCCCAAAATTTGAGTCTCTGGATGATTCTTCTGTACATACCTGGATGGAGTCTTTTCTTCTACCCTTATTTGTTCTTCTGGTGCCTCATAGGTTTCTTCTTCATCATTAGTTTGATTTGAAGTTGAAGGATAGTCCTCTTCATCTTCAAAATCTTCGGTTTTTGTCTGCTTTGGATTGTCGCCTGCTTCATCAACCACCATATCAATACTTTCAATAATTTTTCCAAGTCTTTTATTGTAACACTTATATCCTTTACTTCGGGAAGAGTAATCAAGGAGAATGCCTTCATCTGCTCTAGGTTCAAACTTGCCAAGATTTTCATTAGTCCTTTTGATGTAACATTTGCTTCCAAAAACTTTGAAGTATTTTACCGTAGGAGTCTTACCATACAAAAGTTCATGAGGAATTTGAGTGCTTTTTACTCGAACGTTTGTTTTGTTGAGAATAGTAATGGCAACAAATGCAGCTTCACCCTAGAAGGTTGCAGGAGTTCCAAACTCATCAAGCATAGCACGAGCCATTTGTTGAACCATTATGTTCATCCTTTCCACTACTCCATTTTGCTGAGGAG
>APFE030383642.1:0-36995 GCA_000404065.3 Pinus taeda
TAAAGTTTGATGAAAATAAATCGGCCTACGAGCCTAGTTCGACGCATGTGCCACCTCTCTCTATCTCTTCTACTTTTGAACATATTTCTTCTTCAGATGATGAAAGTGAGGACAACAATCCTCCCCCGCCTTCTCAAGATCCTCCTTCAGCTCCTTCACTTCCAAAATGGGTCTGTGCTAATCGGGATGCAACAGGTGATCTTGCCGGTGATCCTACAGATCAGCGCCGCACACGTTCTCAGTTCAAAAGAGCCTCTTCTTTACTGGCTCAAGTCTCAACAAATTATGATCCTGACACGTTTGCAGAAGCTTCAGGCCATCCAGATTGGGACGTAGCTATGAATGAAGAATATCGTTCATTATTGGCAAACGATACATGGGATCTTGTTCCTCTACCAAAGGGACGAAAACTTGTTAGATGCAAATGGGTTTACAGAACCAAGTATGGACCAGATGGGAAAGTTGATAAACATAAAGCTCGTCTTGTTGCTAAGGGTTTTTCACAAGTTGAAGGCATTGACTATACTGAAACCTTCTCCCCTGTTGCCAAAATGAACTCTGTCCGCCTTGTTCTTTCCCTTGCTGCCTCTTTCAAATGGGAAGTCCATCAGATGGATGTTAAATCTGCCTTCTTGCATGGGGACTTGCATGAAGAAATCTATATGGAACAACCTATTGGGTTTATACAAATAGACTCCAGTCTTGTATGTCGGCTTAAGAAATCCCTTTATGGTCTCAAGCAAGCTCCTCGGGCTTGGTATGCCAAAATGGATAGTTTTCTTTTAGAATCTAGTTTTTCTAGGTGTCATTCTGACAATACTGTCTACACCAAGAAAGTTGGCAAGTCTCTTATCATTCTTGTTCTTTATGTTGATGATCTTATCCTCACTGGTAGTGATCCCAACCTTATCAACCATGTGAAGTCCAGCCTTAAAAAGAAGTTTGAAATGACAGACTTAGGACACGTACATTATTTTCTTGGTCTTCAAGTCTTACAATCCAAGGAAGGTATTTTCCTCTCCCAATCCAAGTATGCCTGTGATATTCTACGCCATTTTCACATGGAATATTGTAAGCCAATTCCTTCTCCCTTTTAGTCTGGAGTCAAACTTTTAGTCACTTGTACTTCCCCTGAAGTTGATGTTACCTTATACTGTCAACTTGTAGGAAACCTTTTGTATCTAACCCATACTCGTCCTGACCTTTCCTTTGTTGTTGGCCTTGTTGCTCGGTTTATGCAAACCCCACGTGAAAGTCATTGGAAAGCAGCTAAAAGAATACTTCGTTATGTTCAAGGTACAGTTCAATTTGGCATTCATTACAGTGCCGAAGCATCTCCTCTATTGGTTGGTTTCACTGATTCTGATTGGGCTGGTGACCCTGATGATCGGAAGTCTACTGCCGGTTATGTGTTCACTCTTGGTTTAGGACCTATTACATGGGCTTGCAAGAAACAAGTTGCCATTTCTCTTTCTTCAGTAGAAGCAGAGTATCGTGGTGTTGTAGAAGCTAGTAAGGAAGCCTTGTGGCTTCGTCAGATCCTATCAGAGTTTGGCTTTCAGCAGCAGCATCCGACTACACTTTGGTGTGATAATCAAAGTGCCATTCAGCTGTGCAAAGATCCAGTCCAGCATCAGCGCAGCAAACACATTTAACTACACATGCACTTCATCAGAAAACTCATTCATGACCATGTTCTTGAAGTGCAATATTGTTCAATAGATGATCAGGTTGCAGACATCTTTACAAGGGCTCTCACAGAGGCGAAGTTTACTAAACTTCGATTTATGGTTGGAGTTCAGGAAGTTGTCACTAAGGGGGGATAGGCTCTAGTGCCTCCTTCCTTCTCCTATTGTGTCATATTTGCAAATCCTTCAATCCTATCCCAAGTTGTTCTTAAGGGGGGATGTTAGGATATTCCGACACATAGGAATAGTTAAGTATAAGTTGGTCTAGTATAGAGTTAGGTAAAGTGTGCTTGTTTATTATGTACATTTGTAACTTACAATCCGACGGTCACGATATGTAGTGATCCAACGGTTCATTCTCTCCTCGGTATTACCGACACTTGATTTGTGGCTTAACACCCGATTGGTCCATGAATTCTATTTAAAGCACATGGAGGGTCATTTGTAGGTTAACCATTCACGAGAGAAGCTTATGTAAATTTTCATTCTTTTATTAATAAATTGCCTTAAGTGGCCGCGTTGGCTCAGGCTGTGGACTGTTTCCCTCTTTGAGGGTTTTAACCACGTCAAAATACTGGTGTATTGATTTGTGATCTGTTTGTGAGTGGTGTCCTTTGGTGTTCTGTCTGAGGAACTTACCCTGTAAATTCCTACAGTGACCCAGTCTATTCCTAGTGGTGTGGGATAGGGATTACTGTCATCGACAATCTCTATTACTTCAAAATCCGCCTGTGGGCTTGCACCTTGAATATCTACTGTTACCCCTTTCAATCTTCCCATGGGAAAGATATTCTGTAGGTTTGCCATTCATAACTGAATACGAGACCACTGTAGCATGGGTCTGCCCATGCGTTCCCATGTTTGTTTTGTCAGTACATTTGCATTTGATCCAAGATCCAGGATTACCTAATCCATTTCATATTGACCGATTTGCAGAGTCAACCTCATTTCCCTTCTTGTGCACAATGCATGCTTTCCAAGTTTCTGGACCACGTGTAGTTCTCCTGACCTCACACACCTAGTGATAAGTTCTTGTAGTCCTTTTACTGCCTTGCTGTCACGTACCAGTTTCATGCATGTCTCCAGAATGGTAGTGAGCATTGAAGGATCCATCCTAGGTTCTAGTTGATCCTTACTCCCTGAAGTGGAGGCCTCCATGAAGCTCTTCTTAGCTTCCATGAATGTCTCCCTCATGCGTTCTAAATCAAATTCGGGCTCCTTTCTAGGAGCCTTGTGAACCCATGCACTTTCTTCTAGCTACTTCCCTTTATCATCACCAGTGGTCACACTGCTCCTCAGCATGATGATTACATTCGGGTCTTCTTCATGCAGTTCAGACCTCATCATCTGCAAATTCCGAGTCAGAGGGCACTGAAGTACCCCTTTTTCACGTAGTCTCGCTATCAGTGTAAGGAAGTCTTCTACCTCATGATCAAGTTGAGTACAATACAAACATGATGTCCTCATTGGATTTGTATAATCATGGGAATAGTTCCCTAGCCCTCTGCAATTATAACAAATTAACTGTCTACAACCCCTTCCTGGTCCCATTCCACCTTGACCTCGACCGCGCCCCTGAAATCCAGCATGCACCATTCTTGCATTTGGTTCAAGGGCTCACATTTCGGTCTGCGCCCTGTAGGCAGGAGTATGATCCATCATTAGTTTGTAGCTTTTGCAGGTGCGCTCATCATGGCCTACCGACCTGTAGAAGTTACAAAACAATTGCTTAGACGTCTGTGTATATTTTTGCAATAGATGACAATTATCCGTAGTGTGTTTTCCTCCTATTTGACAGATTGTAGACCATAATGCAAGCACCGCACTCAGCCCTTCTTGTGACTTAGGTCTTAATGGAATCAACCCTCCTCTGCCAAGTAGTTTGTGAACACTAGACAGTGGTCCTTCTCATGCCTATAGCCTTTGCATTTTATGCACCATACCTCCTTGTGTGCCTTCGGTCAAGATGTCTTATCCTGTTCAAACTTTGCATTTCCAAAAAAAGATTTCACAGTTGTTCATGGATTTGTTGGACTCCTAGAACAGGGTCTTGTATAAGGGTCTCATGCAATCTCATCGCCATTTTGAAAGCTTCGGCCCGGGTGGAAAGTTTTCACTGTGACAACACCATCCTCAAGTGCGGTGTTAGTGATGTTACAAACCATGCACGACGCTATCCATCTGTCAATGTCATGTTGGCTTTGCGAATCATACCCTTCAGTCTTTGGTCTAGATCCCAAGGGGTCTTGCCTGGGAGCATCGTGATCTCCTTAAACCCACTCATTGATTGTGTTTCCAACTTTGGCTTGCTAAATTCCCTATTCAGTACGACCTGGATTTTTGTGATTCCTACGTTTGGATGGTCATCAGAATGCTTGATGTGCGTGATCCTGCAACGCGCTCACCAGCATAGCCTTCTTGATATTGTCATCCATGACCCCTTGTGCTTCCCATACTACTCTTACCATGAACCAGAATTGGTCTATATCTTCATTCCCTACTCCTCTCAATACCAGTAGTTTGATCGCACTCACCATACTAAGCTGTGGTGGTGCCAGAGGTGGGGTGGGTGGAGATGTAGGTGATTAGGGTGAGACGAGTGGTGGCGTAGGTGGAGGTGGTAAACGTGGAATGCGCTACCTTATGAGACTGAACACACTGCTTGGAGAAACTTTCGCAAGCCCCTCCTCGCTTTCCCGTGAGGGGGCAATTAAGGGACTAGTTTCCAATTCTTCACTACTTCCACTTCTGTAGATCTTCCCACTTTGCTTAGTCCCAAACATTAATTTATTCGCATAACCCGCTTTTCACACAATAGCATCTTAATCCAAGTGTTCAAAGAGTTAATATACTTACCTTGCGGTCCCTTGAGGAAACATCGCTCTACCTCACTATAGCTGACGGTCGTATCTACCGCGAACTCAGTGATAAATCCTCCTATAATTCGGTCGAGCCAATGGTCCATAGCTCGCGCAATATTATCTCTTGATGCTTATAGTATGCGCACTAATTCTGGAGTCCACACGATTGGTTTATTGAACCTACACCTTCCCTGACTGCCTGCTAGCTTTGCGATCCACTAATACAGCTCAAAAGGAAAGGATGGAAATAAAATTTCATGGATTTCCATATACAAGTAGTGCTCAAACCACTATTCCTTAGTTACTCACAAATATCTATTTTCCTGTTCCGCGAACTCGTGAATCTTCTTATCCAAATGAATCTTCTTATCCAAATACTCTTCAATTTCTTCCTTTGTTGGATTCCAGTGGCACGAAATAAGACATCCCTTATGCAGATCCTGGTCCTCGCAACAGAACCATTTGTTGGCTTGTATGGGCCTGACCTAGATTTAGAGGTGATTTAGCCAAGAAAATCCCGGTACCATTGGCCCTTTCGACAATAGTCTGCGGAGCGTGGACTGAGGTCTCACCTGAAGTAGTATGGGAGGGTGCTAGAACCAGGTTTCTGCACCTTGGGGATGTCTGATGAGCTTTCAACGGTCCGCGGTTTGGCCCTGCACATGTCGCTATGCGCACCTATTATTCCCTTGCAATCTATGATTTTGCTTCTACGCAATCCTACTTGTGGCATGACCCATATTATACACAAGTTCCTTGCTATTTAATCTGTTATTACCTGATTACTCAACTTATTTGTGTATGACTAGTGATAATTATCAGTATATCCAAAAATCATATAAGTGCAAGCGATAAAGAAAATAGTATAAATGTAAAGAAGGCAACACACAAGTAGATGCACAAAAATTGGAATAAACTTCTCTTTATTATTCTTCGTTCAATATTACAGACTCGATAGAGCCCGACGCACTCAGCTGCAGGGGTCCGCGCACTCAATTGCAGACTCTACTAGGGCTCTACGCACTTAGTTGTAGAGCCTCTTCCTATTACTATGATCCAATACACTTAGACGCTTACCCTATGCTTGAACCATTCATATTCATCTATCTCTCTAATTCTCTATCTTTACAACTTAGGGCCTCTCTCTATTTATACAATCCCATGGTCCGCAGACCATGGGTAGGCTGACATGACATTACATTACTGTACAATACTTAGGGTGGACAACCCTATGAAACAACCTATACTTCATGCTTTGCGCTCACAATTCGCGGAGTATTATATTACATTTGACCAAAACTTGGGCTTTGAGCCCCAAAACATCCTATGGAGGGATTCCATGCCCAACAACCGCAATAGCTGTTAAGCAACTTTTGTAGGACAGTAGGACATGATCAGTGTACTTGCAGGAGGTATGAATTGATGATGTATAGAACTCCCACCTATAGAGTTTAGGCCAAAATGTAGCCCCTTGACCAGAGTGCAGGGATGGGATGGACAAGGTCGAGGCGGAGGACGACCTGGTAGAGGTTGATGACAGTTGATTTGGTACAATTGCAGAGGACCAGGACAGTATGCCTATGATTTCACTAATCCAACTGATCTGTCATGCAAGTATTGCATGTTTTTTGATCATGAAACAAAATATTGTCTTACGCTGATAGCTAGGATACATGATAAAGGGGTGCTACTACCTCTGATGACTCAGAACCTGCAGATGATGAGATCTGAGCCACGCAAGGAAGATCCAAATGCAAATATAGTTATCATAAGTGGAATTGTGACACGATATGACAAGGGGTAATAGTTGGAAGATAGTACATGGGTTCGCAAAGCCTTGATAAAAGAGGCTGAGTTGGATTTGGAGCGCACTCGTGAAGCCTTCATGGAAGCTAAAGAGAGCTTTGCTGAGGCCTCCACCTTAGGAAGCAAGGATATGCCTGAGCCAGAGATGGACCCCTCTATTTTCACAACTTTCCTGGAAACCTGTATGAAGTTACTACACGAGAGTAAGGCTATGAAATAGCTACAAGAACTCATCAATAGATGCACTAGAACCATGCCAGGTGAGCCACGTGTAGTATGAAAGATTGGAAAGCATAAAATAAGGACAGGATGGGAGATGAGACTGACTGCACAAATAGGAGAGTATGAAATGGATCAGGTCATTCTAGACCTAGGGTCAGATGCGAATGTCCAACTAAAGTAGAAACGGGAGCGAATGGGGGGACCTATGTTACAATGGTCTCCGATTCAGCTAAGGATGGTGAATCAACAGAAAATCATCCCCATGGGGCGGCTGGAGGGGGTGACAGTGGATATTGAGGGAGCGAGCGCGCTGGCTGATTTTTAAGTAATAGAGATAGTGGATGACAGTAATCCCTACCCTACGCTCCTGGGAATTGACTGGGCTACTGATATGAATGGGGTAATCAATCTGAATAAGCGAAAGATGATCTTTGAGAAGAAATTGTTGCACGTAATAATACCCCTCGATCCTGCTGAAGGATCGCGCTATACTGAGCCTGTCCGCGATTATGAGAGTTATGATGATTCGGACTGTGTCTATAAGATAAAATCATGAAACCAATATTGGTTGAATCCTATCATAGATAGATAGATTACATGGGATCGTGAGAGTTCTTGCACTTCAGACTCTGAAAAAGAGATCAAACGCTGGCATAATCGGTTACATGAAGTAATTACGTTGAATTGAAACATGATGACCTGGTCACTGCACTGTATGTCATCAGAGCTAAGAAACCTGCCTATTTATGGTGGCCTAAACGAGGTGGATATCACTTTGGATGAATTTGAAAGGGATGTACCAGAAAAATAGCGCTTCCAGGCCTTGGACTGGGCACTGCGCGCTATGCCCGCAAGATGGTGGGGTATGCACAAAGGAAGCTTTGATGATTGGTGTGAATGTAGGAATATGATAAGGACATGATTTGTCAAGCCTAAGATGCAATTTACAAACAAGTACGATGGGCACAATGATCTGGTTGCTCATCTGGCCAAATGGACACAGGCTTATGGAGAAAAGCCCCAACCTGAGTGGGTGCACCTGTTCTGTGATACCCTGGATGTTATCCCAATGAATTGGTATATAGAAATAGAGCTCCACCATGGGATAGGAAAATGGGATATCCTGTGCGAAAGATTCATGATGACATTCAGTTTTGAGGATGTATTTGACAATATTGATGAAGCGCTACAAGAAGTGAAATAAAATATCTTTAGGATACTGCAAGATCCTTTAGATTTGATTCAGCCTGAATGGGATACTCAGCTGAGTCATGCGCTTTGATGTTATAATATAACTATAGAAGCATAGGATGAGGATCCATCGAAGATTAACATTCCAGAAACAAAAGGACATTGCGAGGTTCAAGGACTACAGATTGTGAACCCTGATATAATTGCGCCAATGAAAATAAAACAAGTGAACATTGGTACGGAGGTAGAACCCAAATTCGCGAAGATTGGTGACTACTGGGACGACACGGTGGTGGAAAAGGTCGATGAATCGCTCCATGAATACCAGGACTTATTCCCTATCAAGTTTACAGATCTGAAAGGAATAATCTGGGAGCTAGGAGAGATGAATATCACATTAAAGCTTGATGCGATGCCAGTTATGCAGAGGCCTTACCACCTCAATCCAAAATACAAGGAGAAGGTCCACTTAGAGCTAGACAAAATGCTAGTGGCAGGAATCATTAAGCCTAGGGAAGAATCTGATTGGGTAAGACCAATGGTGGTGCAAGAGAAGAAGCATAAGTATGAGATAAGGATTAGCGTGGCTCTTAGAAACCTGAATGATTCTTGTATGCATGATCCTTTCCCGACTGCATTCACGGATGAAGTATTGGACAATGTGGGTGGCCAGGAAGCATATTCCTTCACTGATGGGTTCTCTGGGTACCACCAAATCAAAATCGTACTAGAGGATAGGAGCAAGTCAACCTTCATGCCTGATTGGGGTTGTTTTTAATACACTATAATGTTGTTTGGATTGAAGAATGCACTTGCAATATTTTCGAGTGTGGTTGTTGCAGCATTCAAGGAATTTATTCATAAGTTTCTGGAGGTATATTTTGATGTTTGGAATATATTTGGGTTGGTTAAAAGCCACGTAGCGAGCTTGCGCTTGATGTTGGGTGCCTATCGAAGATACCAGATTGCGCTCAACCTCAAGAAATGTCTGTTTTGCATTCCTTTTGGGAACCTATTGGGGCATGTGGTTTCTAGTCAAGGACTAATGGTAGACCCTATGAAGATTGTGGTAATACTGAACTTGGAAGCACTGAGGAGTGTGAAACAGCTACGCGCTACTCTGGGACATACGGGATATTACAAAAAAGTTTATCAAAAGCTATGCACAGATCACCGCGCCGATGGAGAAATTGTTGATGAAGGATATCACGTTCTGCTAGAATGATGATTTTAAGAAAAGCATGGATATATTGAAAGGAAAGATGGTTACCACACTGATTCTAGTCTTCCCAGACTGGAAGAAAGATTTTCATGTACATGTCGATGCGTCATATATAGCGCTGGGGGCAGTACTAACACAGGGTGGCAGAGAAGGCTTAGACCATCCTATCGTGTTAACAAGCTGCAAATTATCCAAAGTAGAGAAGAAATATTCTACCACTGAATGCGAGGGGATAACTATGGTTTATGCACTCTGGAATTATCACTCTACACTGAAGTAGCTGGTCAATAAGCCTGTGTTGGGGGGGTGAATATACAGATGGCTCTTATTGTTCCAAAAGTATGATTTTGAAGTTGTTGTGAAGCCTAGATGATTGAACGCAGGAATAGACCATATGTCACACATCGAAACAGGGGAGGAACCTACTAACTTTGAAGAAGGATTGCTTGACGTGCAACTATTTTTAGTGCATGTTGTGGATGGTTATTTCAAGGATATAATACATTTCCTAACAACAAGAATTGCACTGGAAGGATACTCTGCCCAGCAAAAGAAGGAATTAGTGTTGCACGCGACAAATTTCTCTATCATTGTTGGGCATCTATATAAGATGGGGGCTAATGAGATATTGCAACAGTATGTACCTGAGATTGAACAAAGCAGCATCCTCACGGATTCTCATGGGGGAACCGTAGGAGGACATTACGTAGGGAGAGAAATTGTGCAGAAGATTCTATGCACCGGGTTGTGGTGGTCAACCCTCCATCAGGATTCAAAACAATATTGCAAGGCATGTGATGTATCTCAAAGAACAAGCATGCCATCGTGGAGGGATGAAATGCCTTTGAATCCACAAATGACGTTGCAACCCTTCGAGAAGTGGGTAATAGATTTTGTATGATCCATTCAGCCACAAGGGAAGACAAGAGCGAGGTACATTATCATTGCGACGGAGTATTTTACTCTTTGGGCAGAAGCGCGGTGAGAAAAGGATTGCACAGGCATGATGACTGCGAAGTTCTTATTTGAGCATGTACTGACGCGATTTGGATGTCCAAGGATCTTGATGAGTTATCGTGGTACTCACTTCCTAAATGAGACAATCAACACACTAAAGGAGGAATTTCAGGTATATCACCAGAAGATCACACCTTATCACCCGCAGGATAACGGGACAATGGAGGCATTCAACAAAGTGCTTGAAAATGCCTTGACCAAGGTTTGCAATGCTCAGTGAAGTGATTGGGACCTACGTATACCTGCAGTATTGTGGGTTGATCGAACGACATGCAAGAAGTTGTCGGGGTAAAACCCTTTTAGGTTTGTCTATGGTGTCGAAACCGTAATGCCTATGGAATAAATTGTGCATAGTCTATGCATAGTAGTGCTCATAATTATGACGGTTCACAGAGCCTTGGAACAGAGGCTCACGCAACTGGATGAGCTTGAAGAAGAAAGATTTCTGGCTGGATTTCACCCGCAAGTCCAAAACCAACGTGAAAAGTCATGGCATGTTCGACACATCAAGCTACGCACATTTAAGGTAAATGATTTGGTTTTGTTGTACGATAGTAAGTTTGATAAATTCCCCGGAAAATTCAGGATGCATTGGCTAGGACCCTATGCTATTAAGGAGATTACCGGTGGAGGAGTGGTATAGTTGGTCAAGTTAAATGGATAACCCTTTATAGGAAAAGTGAATGGTAGTTGCTTGAAGCCATACACTGGAGCTCCGGCCAGGTGACTAAATGAAAGTAGCAGAGTCTTAGCCCTCTAGGTAGGTGAAAGGAGGAGCAAGGCTATAAATTACATTGCCCATGTTGTCGAGGTACATGATTAGAAGATGGTGCGAAGCAAGGATGTGTCAATGGGTCTGCGACAGTGGGAAGGGAGCTGCACTACATAGGGATAAATCATGCAGGTCGGCTAGAAAGTGACCATTAAGGTCACTGTTCCTAAAAAGATGGAAAAAGTGAGGCCAAATGGAGCAGGCGGCCAGTATTTAAGACGAAATTTATGGCTTAGATCCATGAAAATCTGCTGCCAGTCTGGCATTAATGAACCGATTTTAGGGGGAACGATTGGATTTGAATTCAAATTTCCCTATAAATTACAAGTGGTTTCCCAGCGAAAAGAACTTGGCAATTTGAGAATTGAGTTTTTACGCTCTTAGGTGCAAATGAACTGTGAATTCTTTTAAGACCTGATAGCGAGTCCAATGTTCTAACAATTGTCAAAAGAGACACAAGCCCTGGTGAAAAGCATCATGTAAACTCGTTCAAAAGCTATGAACACTAAAGGAGTGGCCACTGAGGAAAATGTGCAAGAAATTGATATGGAGAAGCAAGCCAAGGAAGCTGCCCCAGAAGTAGCCAAAGTACTAGAGGAGGTCCTTAAATATTCGAGAGCACCACGACCGAAGCCAATCCCAACCTATGAGACCATGTGAGATAAGAAGGGCAAGCAGCCTGCCATCCTGGTGCAAGCATCACCAAGATGAAACCCATCCAAACCCACTGCCCAGGTGTTACCGGGAATAGTGTCCACTCGGATGCTACTATTCCCACTAAGATGGGTGGCTATCTTAGAAGCAAACAAGTAAAGTCTACTTTAGTTTCCTTTTATGAAAATAGACAAGAGGAGAACCAAGAAGACCAACCTTAGTCTTGCGCTAGATTTCCTCCCCTTCTTGATAGAGCTTCGCCGCTTCTTCTTCATTTGCCCAGCTTCAAAAAGAACCTGTGGAATCATAGCAACATACTACTATCGAAGAAACAAAGATCTATATTCATAAATAACATAAGACTAGATGTGTGTTAACCATATAAATGCACATATAAATAAGTACACAAGAATATGGAAGGAAACTAGAATAGCTTTATTAAGATGAAAAGTAGCAAGAGGATTACAACCATATGTTCTAACCCAACATAATCCTCCAGCTAAGAAGCCCTTCTTCACCTCAAGCAAAGCTTAGATCACCCAACACTATGAATGTACACTAGAAAACCAACAACACTTTTCTATAAGATACAAAATTCCAGCCCCTGGATCTCTATGATGAGGGATCCATATATAGATGATTACAGAGAGGCGAGTCATCTTCTGGGATCTTGATTAGTGTCCTCTCTCTGATAGTTCCTACTTCCACTTGGAGAATGATGATCTCTTACTCATCCCCGGTCATAAATAGAGAGGCAAGTGTTAGAGGGGAAGCTTCTGGAAGATTCCATGATCTTCCACCTTGCATTTTTGTCCCTGCCATTTGTCCATTCCTGACCATCTCACCCTATAGAGGAGAAATTCAGTATGCATCACACCTTGTACACTGGGAAGGTGATATGCATCGCACCCTCTGCACTAAGCTATCAGTATGGTCCAGTTTTGACCATTTATGAGCAGTTTTCAGTGGAGAACTTCTCGGAGATGATGTAATCAGTTGACCTTGTTCCTTTAGCTAGTGAAGAACACTTTTAGGGACTTAGGAGCCCTCAGTTTATAGACATTTATGATTGGGGTTGAAGTGCCCAAACATGTCTATAACAGTTGCCCCCTAAAACATGAGGTCATTAATCTTTCTGATGTCGGGTGAAATGCTTTACTATGAGGATCCAAAGTTTTTCTGGATCTGAAGTTTTTCCGAGCTAGGAGGTGACCTCTAATAAGATACAATACAATACATTATTTTGACAACATTTTTTCATGATCTAGCTGAGGTGGGCATTCCCATGCTCAGCTTTATAAATTCATTTTCATGTACATAGGACAGTGTGTGTGACAAACTAATGATATGGACTCATCATCCTTTGATTTCGATGATCATCTGTTCGATAATGATGTACACTTGATGTCTTTATATTCCTGAATATATCGCAGCCCGGATGGATGAAACTAGATCCCGGGTCTTCAAAACTCGTTCAATCTTCACTTGGAGTACAAGTCGATCCATGTGAAAAATATTCTGGAGTCGAACAGGGAAAGACATCGACTGATTACCAGCCAATGATGTAAGCTGTTAACAGGCGCGAGAGGAATCACTAATAATGAAAATGACCCTCAAGGTATTACAGTACAATTCACATGGTGTGAAAAAGGACTTGGCGTCGAACACCACATAAGATCTCTCGGTCGAAGGCCATTGATGTAAACTTGTCGCCGAAAGTGAGAAACTTTCCATTGAGGCATGCAAGCTTCAAAGTCCTGAATGGGTTGTTCCTAAGTCAACTTCTTGGATAATGAGATGATGTCGACAAGAAGTGAACCATCGTAGCAGGGCCTTAATGAATCCCACATCAACGACATGGAACGAAGCAAATGATTTTGGAGGTGAAAAAAATCTGACGATACAGGGTTAAGGGTGGCGGTCATGAAGGAATGAAGCATGAATGTATTGCAGTGCGTGAGACATAGGTGAATTGTCTGAATGACTTCCCTTGAACATATCGGTGACACTGACGATGGATTGGTAGCATTAACCCCAAATATGGATGGTATGATGGACCAATGGTGATGACCAGTGAACGGAACAACCCAACCTGGCATGGATGCAGAAGGAAAGTGTCATGTTCAGGAGCAACTTGCTACCAATAAAGTTTCTTCAAGTTTTCTTCCCAATTTTCCCCAGCCATTGCTGACCAGTACCCCTTTATTTTTTTTAAGCTTGAGGAGGATAACATATACTTTTTCTATAATCTTCCCTTCGGGCGAACCTGTCGCTATAGTTTAACGAGCCTAGCGACAGTGAAACTCGTTCTCATCCATTTGGAAGAGTTTGTCGCTATTCGGTTTTAACGAGTTTAACAACAAAGATAACTCATTTTCTTTCAATTTTAGAGATTCTAAAAGAAACGAAAAGGAGACTCCAATGATTCTTTTTCATCATATAATCCCTTAAGTCTGAAAAAGTGTAAAATAATATGAAAGGGATGAATTTTCGATAGTTTTAACGAGCCGAACAAGACAAGCGCTCGATATTTTTGTGTAATAATCCATCAAGTCCAAAAAGATTAAAATCTAGACGAGGGATAGCACTTCCGATGACTTTAATGAGCCAGAGAGGCCAATCGCTCGACAATCTTTTCATATTTTACGAGTTAGGTGAAAAGAGCTTAAAGAAGACTCGTTTTCGAGGAACGAGTGATGGTTTCGGGTAAGCAGCTGATTCCAGGTAAGATTTGGAATTTTCAATCACGGCAGTGTCACAAGGATGGCTAATAGAATCACTCTTCGTAGATGTTCCTCGAAGGGGTAAACAATCATATGGGGGTGAATGATCGGCTAAAAAAATAGAGTGGAGGTGATGGCGAGAACATGACCAAGGCTAAAAAGATGGTGATAAGGCATTCACAATGGTTATTTACCGGTTCATTTTTTAATGAGCTTAAATGCTGGGGGAAACTTTTGCTGATGACTTATGTTTATTTTTTAACGAGCTTGAACTATGCACTAAAACTGCTCATGGAGGGTATATTTTATAACGAGCTTGAACCCTGTGGTAACATTGCTCGCTATGATGGTCATTGAGTCTTTGATTTACCATTAGCATTTTGTTCTTTTCAAAGATTAACTACCTATTCATTTGCTTCATCAAACCAATTAGAAATGAAAACATATGCTTGGTAAATGAGTTAAGAACACTAGTATTTTACTTCAATTACGCGCATAGTAAATTAAAAGTGACTTTTACCTCTCATTTTACCATTTCATTTGAATTTGGTTTGTTGGAGCTCTAGAGGTGCTTTCCCCCCTTGATTTTCACTAGCTGATTCTAGGATATTCTATGGACAATTCTCGACACTGTTCAGACCAGGTAGGAGCTAAACTTGTGCTCTTCAATTGCATGCCTTTCATTTTGGATTCTGAGCTTGTTTCCTTGTCCTGCTGAGCCTTTGGGGTTTGAAGAACTTTCCCTGGGACCATTTCACCCTTCCTTAATCGAAAGGTGCGATGCATACTGATCTTCCCACTGACTAGTCAGTATGCATCGCTCCCAGTACACTTGCTGGGGTGCGATGGGCGCAGGGAGGAAAGTTTTCGCACAGTTTCCTCATGAATATTTGCCTGTTTTTTACCAAATGAAGATCTTGACTCTTCCCTTGTTTTTTTCAAAGATTCATCAGAGTAAAATGGTCGTTACATGGTGAGAACGCGAGCATGAAGAAGAGGACGCTGTTGCTTTACATGATCCGGGCACAGTAGCTGCATTGCGGAACTGTGGCCTATTGAAGTTTTTCCGTATCTCTAGCATGAGGCAACAAATCAATTTGTTGCAATATTTCCTCAATGCCTAGGATCCTATCAACCAGGTGTTCCAGATTAGGGGCAAATCAATCCCCTTAACAATTGTGGACATCTATTTTCTGACCGGTTTATCGAGGCATGGTGCCCCTCTCTCATTATCAGGCTCTGCCCGTGGGGGTGAGTCCGTGAGAGAGTACATTCACCGGGATTGCAAAGAGGGATATCAGTTGAGTACGGACAACAAGATCAATATCCGAGATGTCACTGACCAGCCCTTGCGGACTATTCTATTTACTTTTGCTAGACTGGCTGGTAGTTCTACTCTTCACATAGCCAACAAGTCTTACATGCAGTATGCTTTGGAATGCCTTGAACCGAATGTGTTCAATTGGTGTGATGCAGTACTCTCTATGATGAAAGAACAATTGACCAAGGTGAAAAGCGAAAGATCCAAGAACTTTGGTTATGGTTCTATTTTGACTACTTTCGCCTTAAAGAGAATCCCACTAATGCAGCTGCAATACATTTCACTTGGCCTACCTCCACCGACTGAACCACAGATGTAGAGATGGGTTGACCTCATGTCTCGGCATGCTGGCCAGCCCCAGATTTCTTTTTCTGAGACCTTCTTTGAGTGGTTCGATCGTCAGGAGATGGTTTATGCCAGGTTCCCATATGCTGGTATGGATTTCCGAGGTGATCCGGACTTGGTGCTGCCGGTTGGCGAGCAGTGGGGTGCCATGGGTAATTCTTCTGACCATATCTTTGTTCATTGTTCTTTATAATGTTCTTATGTTTTTTTATCAAGACTAATCAAAACTCATCTGCTCATGTAGACATTGGACTAGTTCGACCGGTAGTACACTGCAGAGACCCAGCAGCCGCTCCAGCAGGACAGGCTCTTGGGAGGGCTATTCTTCGCGACCTTGCTGTGGTCGAGACTCTTTCAGCACTACAGGACCAGATCGAGGGTCTTACCCTTGGTATCTCAGATTTTAGGACCGACGAGCTGCCTTTGCAGTTGCAGCGACATACTACTGGAGTGCAGAGCCGATGGACTAGGCTTTTACGCATGATTGCACAGGCGGTGACTTGTTATCACTGGCATCATTAGACTAGGGCGCCCCCTAGCATTTTGCGTTTTGGGTCATTTGATCGATTTTTTCTTGGTTACAAAACATTATGTATAGATATAAAAAATTATGAAATATATTTTTGATTTTCGGAGCTTTATTATGGTTAAGTTACATGATCCTGCTGCATATATTGATGTGATGCTTCTTTTTATAAATGTCGCAAATGTCTATCTAACACATAATTTTCCAATGAGTCTGTTAATGTGTTTAAACTTATGGAAATATGTTGATATTGGATGAAATCGAACTGTCTTTCCAAAATTTTGACCCTGAGGGACATGTGATAGATAGTTGGATTTCGTACAGAATAGATGCCGGGGAGTTGTAGAATGACGAGCTGTGAGTCTAGCCTGACGATAAGTCGGCATATGCCATGTGTGATGGCATCGGAAAGGAGTTCTATCAATGCACTGTACTCTGCGATATTATTCGTAGACCGATCAATACACATTCCTCTGAAACTTACTAACTCGCCGCTGGGATTGAAAATAGCCCATGCCGTAGAAGACAGGTTCCGCGAACTACGACTTGCTCCGTCGGCATATCCAACAAATGATTCCAGCAGGTTCAACATCTACAATGAATGCAAAAAGTCGATTACTTAACCAAACTAGATGCTCTTTGCGAAAACAAAAATGTAACAAAAGCATGAGGATTACTATGTGAAATCAAGCATAATAACGCTTGAGGTACAACCCGTTGTGAGGTTGCACCAGTGGAATCCCATCATAGTCCATCAACTCGTAGGATCCTTTTGCTAATACTCATTTAACAATAGAGGGACCCATCCATAATGATTTGAATTTCCCTACTCCCAACTTATCGGTTTCCTGGTCGTAAAGTAAGACCAGGTCACCTTCTGAGAAGATGCGAGGTTTGACATTCTTGTCGAACTGTGCTTTGACTCGCTTCTTATGAGCTTCGTTAGCCGAAGCTCCATCATGATGGGTTTCATCCAAATGGATTAGTTCCAAGAAATGATCCTCTTCTTCTGAGGTTCGAGGGAGAATGGAGACTGCGAGTTTGAGGGATGAGATTTCACATTGAACTGGTAAGATTGCCTCCAGACCGTACACCAATTGAAAAGGTTTGAATCCGGTTGCATTTCTTACTAATGTCCAGTATGCCCACAAGGCTGAGTACAGGATTAGGTGCCAATCCCGTTTGTGGACTCTGATCATCCTTTGCAGCATGTGCTTTAGGACTTTGTTGATTGCCTCAACTTGTCCATTAGCTTGCGGATAGTACGGAGTAGAGCTGTCGTGGGACAGTCCTAATTTGGCAGCCAACTCAACCATCATTTGATTATGAAAATGTGATCCATGATCTGTGACTATGGCCTGTGGAACACCGAATCTGGATACTACGTGATTAAAAAAAGAAAAGGGCAGCCATTTTTCCGCTGTTGTTTAATGTAGGCATCGCCTCGGCCCATTTGGTAAAATAGTCTACCACGACTATTATGTACCCATGTCCCCCGGCCGAGGTGGGGTTACATGTCATGAAATCTATGCCCCATTTGGCGAATGGCCCAATAGCTACTACTGGTTGCAGCGGTGCGGGTGGTCTTCTGGTTTTGCTATCGAAAATTTGGCAAGCATGACAACTTCTGACTGCGGTTATGCAATCTTTGAACATTGTTGGCCAAAAGTATCTTGCTCGAAAATTTTTTTGTGCCGTAGCATAACCAAATTGATTCCCCCCACATGTGCCTGAATGATAGTCATTCAGGAATTTTTCGGCCTCCTCAAGGGCGAGGCACCTCCACCGAACTGTATCGTTACCATGACAGTAAAGAGTATCATCGACGATCACGTAGTCTTTTGCTTGGTATCGAATACGTCGTTGTTCGGAACGTGAGGTATTAGACCTATATGTTTGTGTCTGGAGATAAATGATTATATCTCCATACCACAAATTGCTTGAAGATATCAGAAACAAATTTTCATCCACGATTGCTTCTTCGGATGTTGCATCGTTGGACGACGATGGGAGATCGACATAGTAACTCCGTGAAATACCAGGGCTTTCTTTGATTTGGATTTTTTGAATTCCAAATCAAACTCTTGTAGAATTGCTATCCATTTTGAATATTTTCCCCCCAGCAACTGTCGCGACAATATCTAAGTCATGGGGTTGCAATATGATAAAATGGTAGTTTTCCTGAAGAGGACGCAGTGTTGAAATCTCCATATCACTTGAACAACCGCGAGGGCGAGCTTTTCAGCATAGGAGTATTTCATTTCTGTATCATTTAAGTTTTAGCTTAAATAAGATATAGGATGTTAAATTCCATTGTCTTCTTGAACTAAAACCATTGCTATGGTCGTATCTACTACAGCCAGATACAGGTTAAAGTCTTTTTGATAATCAGGAGCATACATTAATGATGCTTGTATTAAAGATTTCTTTAAAGCATCAAAGGAGGCTTGTGCGACCTGGTCCCAAACGGAGGGTACTTTCTTTTTCAATAGACGAGTATGACCTTTAGCTAGTTTGGCATAATTTGGAATGAACCTCCTGAGGAAATTTTATTTCCCTTGGAGTTTTTGAATCTGAAGCAAGTTTGAAGGTGGAGGCAAATCGATGATTGCCTAAACCTTGCAAGGGTCGAGACAAATCCCATCCTTTGAGACTACGAAGCCAAGTAAATGACCAGAACTTACACAAAACACACATTTGTGCGGATTGAGTCGTATTTTGTAGTGTCGGCAACATAGAAATATCGCTCTCAAATGGTGTAGATGATCGGTCCACTTTTGCAAATGAGCTGGGAGATCATCGAGATAAGGTTGAACGATGTTTTTAATGTCATGGAAAGCATAGTTCATTGTTGTCTGAAATTTTCCCTTGCGTTCTTCAAACCAAAGGGTAGCTTGTGATATGCGAATGCGCCCCATGGACAAATGAATGCAGTCTTTGAGTGGTCCCGCGGGCAGATATTTATTTGATTATACCCAGAAAATCCATCCATAAATGAAAATATTTCTCATTCGGCACATTCATCAATTATCTGGTCGATAAAGGGTGTAGGGTAGTTGTGTTTTAGACAAGCTTTATTTACATCCCTGTAGTCGATGCACACTCTAATCATTCCTTGTTTCTTCATCACAGGAGCAATATTTGATACCCAATCGGTTAGAGGAATGGGGTAAACGAAATCAGCATGGAGGAGTTTTTCAACTTCCACCTTGATGGCAACGACTTTCTTGGGGTGCACCTGCCTTAGCCATTGTCGTACCGGTTTGACATCTAGATACATCTTAATTTCGTGTTCAACTATGCTCATGTTGATACCTGGAATTTCATCATATGACCAAGCAAATACATCTCTAAATTCGCGAAAGAGAGTGCTATATATTTCTAGTTATGAAGAAGAACAAGATTTTCCAACATGAATATTCACTACAATATCTATTTTGGTGGAGATATTTATGGCAGTAGTCTCTTCAATATTGGATAGGTTTCTCTCGGAATCCACTGTATTTACAGTATTTGTCAGAAAATCAAATACTGAAGGATGGTGTAGGTCGCCAGAATTATCTTCTTTTCAGTTTAGAAGATGGGAACGATGGTGGTAATCTTCCCATGGTGCCCCATCAATCATCATCAATTGAATGATTCCTTCATCTGTAGGGTGTACTTGTGACCAAGGATCTAAAGGGGTGTCATATTCCTTAGACCTATCTATCCAAATGCTCGATGAACATTGATGCGGGTTTTCCTCCCATGCTGAAAACATTGATTGCTATAATATTTCCAGTGGGGTTAGAGGCAAAACTTGCGAATGATCCATTTTAACATCGTTTTCTGACATCTTTTGAATGGAAGATATCATATTGCAGGTTCCTACATTAGCCACTTCCACCAAATTCGTAGGAGGCAGCAAGGTAAAAGTTCCCATTAATGTAGGGTATTTTAGTAGGCCTACTCCGATGTTATGAAGCATGCTAGGGATTCCATGGATCATCAGAATGCTTCCTGTAACTTGCGAATTGTTGGGGAGAAACGTTTGTTGGTCGATGATTGTAATTCCTCCTTGGGAAGGAAATGCAATTTTCCTAAAGTAGGTCGACACAATGGCTGCCATGGCATATATCTAGGGTCTTCCCAGTAGGATGTTGTAATCGAGATTTCTGTTGATGACTTCAACATCGATTTCTATTGTTTTCCCCCCCAGTTCGACTTGCAAGTTACTTAGTATCCCATACAGGGTGTATGTTCATCCATCAAATGCTTTCAATGTCATTGATGATCGCGACAAGGATGGAGACCCTAGAGTTTTCTAGCAACTCATCGACATGATACATGTGGATGCCCCCTCATCAATAATTGTTCTATGAATAGTTGTTTTGAGGGATTTCACTTGAATGAGGAAAGCTAGTTGAGCTGGTAAATGAGGGTCGTATCCTTTGTGATTCAAAGATACAAGATTGGAATCCTTTGGGTCAATCCCACCTATTACCAATAATAAAGCCTGCTTTTGGGAGGGGCAACTTTGCAGTACCTCAAGAGTCAACATTGCGGAGGTCGATTGAGCTAAATCCTCCACTATATTATAGTGTTGCGCTACTCGGGCACGAGGATTAAACGTCGATTTGTGTACTACTCCCTTTGGCGGTTTTATTGTTAATTCAAGAATGATGGGTGGCACAACTTCAGTTGAAGTTGTTGTTGAACTACTAGGTTGATCATTATCCTTGTTGTTCAACATCTGTGGATTCCCGTAATCTTTACTCCTTGTCGTTATTAGAGCATCAGTCAGTTGCTTTGAAACTGACAACATTAGCACTTGGGAGGGGGAAGCATTTTCGCTAGCAACCAAATTTGTTCCTGTGTTTGTAAACGGGTCTGTCAATGAGGTTTTCAAACTTTTTAAAGATTTTCTAAGTTCTTCTTTATATGGATAGTCTCTTATCCAGTGATCCTCGTCACATATATGACATGGAGTTTTTGGTTTCCCATTCCAAGAAGGGTTTGCAGAAGATTTTCTAGGAGATGAGTCCTCCTGGTTTTTCTTCTTCCCTTGTTTTTTCTTCTTGCCTCCTGGTGGCTTGGGTTCTTTGCCTTTGTCTATCGACACGGCATTTACTTCCGAGGCTAGAAGTTCCTCATTTGCATTTTGACTCGAAACCGTGTGGGCCTTTTTCAATGTAGCCTTTGTGGTTTTAGTGCTTGTCGTACCTATCACACCATCGCCGGCATGAGAGTCTTTGTTTGATTTAGGAGGCAGAGGAACAGAGAATTATGGTCTAGGAGCATCAGGGATTTTATCATAGAGCGTGCCAGACTGAGTATAGATCAAGTCTAGATATTGTGCATGAGAAATAACTTGCTCTTCAGTGAGGACTCCTCCCTTTGCCACATCTTCTGTAATAGCGGATAACAGTGACTTAATAAACCATTCAGCCAATAGTTGATCAGGAACATATGTTTTTACCATTCTACGATGACGTTGCCACTCATGAATATGATCGGATATGTGAGTGGCTGTCGTTTGTTTGAAATTGGTAAGTAGCTCAATTCCTGTTTCGTACCTTATAGGTAACTGAAAATGGGTTAAAAAGGTTGTGGCTAGGGTACCGAAGTTATCAAATGAAGCTTTAGGCAATTCGATATACCATTTTGTTGTTGGACCAGTTAACGTGCACTGAAAGAGGCAAAGCTGAATCAAATCATCATTGATAGTGTTTGATGAACACCATAGATGAAAGGTCGTCACATGATTCGATGGGTCTTCGCTCGGATTCCCATTAAATTTAGGAATATCCAATAGAAGTTTATGTGGAATCGCCGGCCACCAAGGGGCATAGGAAATTGGATCGTTTGTTAGTCGACTCAGATTCAGTAACTCTAAAGTTGCCACGAAAGGCAACTGTTGGTTCAGGCTTGGTTGAGCATACCCAGGAGAAGACAGAATTGTTTGAGCAGTCGGTCTTTGCATACCAGCATAATGCATTTGATGTTGGTAACTTTGGTGAGGTTGATGGGCATAGCCATTATGATATGGTTGATACGGCTGCCCATTACTTGCAAAGACTTGTTGCTCATATCCTTGGTAAGCCTGCTGGAATTGTGGTTGTTGGTATTGCACCAGCCATGGTTATGAAGCCATGGACTATTGTCCAATACTGACTGTTTGACCAAAATGGGGATTGGTGTTCCCCGTTTGAACCTGTGCCATTCCACTAGTTGGTGATTATGGTTGTGTCAGAGGTACAAGAGATTGTTGTATTTTAACCTGCGAAACTTGAGGTTGGCATACAACTAGTGACGCTTGTACTTGCGATACTGCCACAATAGTTGGCGTAGTGGGGATGTTTGTCATAGGTAAACTTTGTTGTATTGAGCATACAACTCTTGGTTGTTGAGACAGGATTGGCACCCAACCGCTAGTTGTGATTCCAGCATAACCCAAATTTTGTTGTGAACTCATGCATGGTTGTCCTTTCGAGGAAGACAATGAAAGGGTATACGACCCTCCATACGACAGTAATCCAGTACTCAAAGGAATGATTTGCCTTTAGGGACCAGTTTGCCCAAATTGACCTTGTGATGGATCAATTTGTTGAGACTCAGCGTAAGAGATTCCAGATATAATTCCAGAAGAACAAATGGGAACAATCCATACTGTCGAAATAGCCCCTAGATGGAATCCATCCAATGATTGAAAGCTGGTTGGGATAGATGGCATGCCAACGAACATTGTCGGAATAGCAGAAGGAGCTTCTGATGTTGCTGTGTCAGGTGACACAGTCCTTGATGTTGACAGTTGTTCAGACATATTAAGCCTATCCAAAATATTCCTCAGCGATTCTTCAGGAACTTTCGAGGGCGGGTGAATATTTTCTGATGAAGAAGGATACAGGGTGATCCCAACTCCAAGTTGTGTTGGAGTGCTAGATGGAGGATCTTCCACAATCTCTTCTTTGGCAATCAATCCAGGAGGAAGAGGGAGACCATCAGGTCCAAAAAATATTTCTAGTGCCGAAGAAGATGTAAGTTTTGCAACAGCAGATGGTTGGGGAGTAACACCTTCCGATTCGACTATAGATGGAGCTGGTTTAGGAATAGAAGTGTTAACCGTCACACTAGGATCAGTTGTAATGTCCTTTTGATGTTGCAGAATTTCTCCTATAGAGGCAAGGATACCAGAAATGTTCGGAGTAACCAGAGTCTCTGAGGATGTCGGAGTGCTTGCTCCAACCAACCTATGGGACTTTGATCCGTCTAAACAAGTTTTCTTCATTCAAAATGGTTTTGCTTCCGGAGTCAACGACGGTTGACTCGTAAGTCTTCGCGAATGACGGGGTTTTGATTGAATTTCTTCCATGACCGCGGATTAATTGATAAACTCAAAATAAAAAGGAAAAAATGTTTTTTCAAACTAAATTAATTTTAGACGCTTTGACACAACTTGTTTTTTCAATTTTAAAGAGTCGAGAAAAAACAAAAGATGACTCTAGTCGCCTTCGATGTTTATTGAGCCTGAAGTGACAAGTGCTCAGAGGACGTTTTATTTTAAGGAGTCTGAAAAGGAGAAAAATGGACTTCTCTAGAGATCTAGGCAGAGAGGATTACCAAACCAATCGCAAAACTGTAGAATACTTTTTATGATACGGAAGTCAATCTTCCCGAATGCTATGTTCAGTGCATTGCGATTGATAGGGCGACAGACACAATTTCCTAAGGATAAAGGATGCAGCCTATTGTGGTCTCCCAATATATACTCGACGGTATGTGGGAGCACAAGTCTGTACTGGAACTTGCCGTCTCAGAGTGGAGGAATCACCCAACCAACACTGAAAACAACAGTTACCAAGTTTTACGACGCCGGAATACATCTCTAGCCTAGACCTCTAGATGTTGTGCATTAAGTTCCAAAGCGTTGTTAGATTCATTGAATTTATTTTAAGTTGATCTTGCTTAGAAATTTGCCTTTCAGGTTCACCACATGATGTGTATACAATTCCTAAAATGCAGTCTAAGATTATAAACAAATGTTTAATCTTCTTTCGATAATGAAAATCCTAGCTACTAAGGAAAGAAAGTCAAGAATCTTTTCTTCACAGAGCACAGAACACATGCTAAATGCACAGTCCTAAATCAAACCAAGCTGTCGAAATGCAAATGCAAATGCATGTATTTGTTTTAAGCCTTCTTAAAGTATGAATGCTATTAAGAAAGCTATGTGCAAATCTAAATTACTTTTAAAGTGACAATACTCAACAAATTTCTTTTTCAAAATGAAGTGAAAGCAAGAGAGACACTTTGCGATTTTGAAATGAAAATTGCTTTTCGACACTTTAAAAACTACTAATTCAAATCCTATGCAATAGTAACTATATAATAGACTATTAAGAACAATGGGATTGTTTTCTAAAACTGAAAATGACAGCTATGACACTTTCAGATCTAGAGACGATAGTTCGACTATGCTACTTTTTTGCAAAAGAGAACTGAAAATGATGCACAATACATAAAAAACACTTACATTTATTTGCACTAAGGAGGTAGAATAATGGAAGAGAAGGGGGTTTTCACAGAAATACACTGACTACAGATAGAAAAAATCTTGAATAGGACTGAAAACAGTGAGAAAAAACCACAGTCTGAGGATAAAGTTAACCCTCCCTGACCATCGCACCTGTTACACAGTGAAACCAATATGCAACGCACCTACTGCACTCGGGAAGTGTGATGCATACAGACTGCCTTGAAGGAAGGGTGTGATGGTACCAGTGTGAGACTTTAAATAGGTTTTCACTCACAGTTTGCAATTCAGTTCAGGTATTTAGGCCGAGTAAGTAATGCTCAGTGTATGTAAAACACAGGGGTGATCTAAGGAGGTTACAAGATCCACCACTTAGGGCAATTAGATTGCTTGCATATCTATTGTTTAGTTCATAAAAAAAACGCAGAGATAGACTGAAGCAGCATTGATCTACTTTGCATTTGTATAAAAAATGCAGTTCGAAGGCTAGATGGCTTGACTTCAAGCTCCGTATGTAAGTTTATAAAAGAAACAAGGATAGATAGGCTAACAAATAATCTAGTCGCTCCCCAATGGAGTCACCATTTTGTTAGCGGGAATAGTGTCCACTCGGATGCTACTATCCCCACTAAGATGGGTGGCTATCTTAGAAACAAAAAAGTAAAGTCTACTTTCATTTCCTTTTATGAAAATAGACAAGAGGAGAACCAAGAAGACCAACCTTAGTCTTGCACTCGATTTCCTCTCCTTCTTGATAGAGCTTCGCCGCTTCTTCTTCGTCTGCCCAGCTTAAAAAAGAACTTGTGGAATCACAACAACATACTACTATCGAAGAAACAAAGATCTATATTCATAAATAACACAAGACCAGATGTGTGTTAACCATATAAATGCATATATAAACACAATAACATGGAAGGAAACTAGAATAGCTTTATTAAGATGAAAAGTAGCAAGAGGATTACAACCATATGTTCTGACCCAGCATCATCCTCCAACTAAGAATCCCTTCTTCACCTCAAGCAAAGCTTAGATCACCCAACACTATGAATGTACACTAGAAAACAAACAACACTTCTCTATAAGATACAAAATTCCAGCCCCTGGATCTCTGTGATGAGGGATCCATATATAGATGATTAAATAGAGGTGAGTCATCTTCTGGGATCTTGATTATTGTCTTCTCTCTGATAGTTCCTGCTTCCACTTGGAGAATGATGATCTCTTACTCATCCCTGGTCAAAAGTAGAGAGGCAAGTGTCAGAGGGGAAGCTTCTGGAAGATTCCATGATCTTCCACCTCACATTTTTGTCCCTGCCATTTGTCCATTCTCGACCATCGCACCCTACAGAGGAGAAATTCAGTATGCATCACACCTTGTACACTGGGAAGGTGATATGCATCACACCCTTTGCACTGAGCTATCAGTATGGTCTAGTTTTGACCATTTATGAGCAGTTTTCACTGGAGAACTTCTAGGAGATGATGTAATCAGTTGACCTTGTTCCTTTAGGAAGTGAAGCAACACTTTTAGGGACTTAGGAGCCCTCATTTTATGGACATTTATGATTGGCGTTTAAGTGCCCAAAAATGTCTATAACACTATGAGAAAGCGAAAGCTATAAACCTAGATCTAGAAGAGGAAGATATTGAAGTCATCCCCATGGACGATGAGGATGTGGGAGTGGAAATAGAGGAGGTTGAAGCCCAGGGTGTGGACCCTATTACACAATTTCCATAGTGTTTCCCCTAATGAAAACCTAAGTCAAAGGTCCCCAAGGACATTGATGAAAGTAAGACTCCCCTGCAAACCCCATTGTTACCAGATGAGATCACTTTTGATGGTCCGCGTTTAGCACGGGTGGTGATTTTGAAGCACGAAGACTGGGACTTCGTGGACCATGAGAAGATCCTATCTCTAGTGACTGAATAGTTGATGTGCCACATCATAGACACACAGATGGGGATGACTGCACTAGAGCCGAGAAAGTGGCTCAGAGGAGTAGAGAAGGCAAGATTACTCAACATGCTCGGGGTGTTGCACTATAACCACACCCCTATGACAACTTTAATAATCAAGAAGCTATTGTTCTTAGTGAAAGATGGGTGTCTGTAGCTGGATGAACTGATACCCATCACTGATATGTTGATTCACTGCATCACACGCCTACCGTATATAGATGAAAATCTGGCGATGATTTTTTATGGCAAGGGTGGCGAGATGGCGCTCGCAGAATCGATGAAAGAGAAGTTTAAATTGGTGAAGAAGTCACATGGGTACGCAGTATCTAGAATTTGCGACCCCCATGTGAAGGTGGAAATGTATATCCTTACTGGGAAGGTGATGCAGAAGTCCCGCGCCGATGAGGTGTTGGTGCCTATCATTGCGCTCGCAGAGTAGTGTGCGAAAGGTGTCTAGTTTAACTGGTCAGACTACCTTCTTGGAGAGTTCCTGGCCAACTACCGCGAAGCACAAGAGCAGAGAAAGATGTTCCACTACACATGCCTCTTTCTCTCAATTGTGCTTATAGCATGGGAGCTACCAGAAGAAATAATTTTCACCTCAGTTGCACCAGACCTGCTCGAAGCAATGAAGAACGCTTCGCTATGAGCAACCAAGGACGCAGAGCGCATTTGCAACAACAAAATATTCTAGATCCTGATGGAAATGAATATCAGGATGCCTATCAATTGCAATCCGCGATTTTCGCCAACAGTATATGCTAACCTAAAGAGCTATGTCGAATTCAAAGCTAATTTCCATAGGATCTCAATCAGGGTGAGAAAGGATCCTGCATAGAAGTGGTACGGTTTGTCTTACCTAGCCAAGAATGACACCATCGATGCGATGTTGGATAATTGGCTGGCAGTGTGGTGCACCTCCATGGACTTGGAGGTGGGTTGAAGCAAGTCCACCACACAAAAGAAGAAGGATGAGGCCAAGCTAAAGATGGCGCATCTAGTTGAGAAGAGGAAGAAGAAGGCTACTGAGAAGGCCAAGGTAGAGCAAACAGGAAGGGAGGCCAGAAAACAAACAAGAGGCACAAAGAGGGGCTTTGACAAAGGCACATGGTTGCCTTCACTTGCAATGGAAGAAGAGGACACAGAGTAGTACGATGAGGACCCTTAGGAGATGTATGTCCGTATTAAGCACCTGAGAGAGCCGAAAAATGGAGGGTCCAAAAAGAAGTCCAAGGTGACCAAGACCTCACTGAATCCCATCGCACTAATGGAGGGAGACTTATATGACATTGGTGACACAATCAAAGATGTCACCACGGAGGCCCTGCAGCAGTTTGAAAAGCACAGTTGATCATCCTAGGTCCATCAAGACTGGACTGTAGGAGTTACATGCCTGCACGTCAGAAGTTGGTATGACATCTACTAGCTTAGCTATCGGTACATCAGAGACTACCAATATGTTGTGCACGAAGGCTTCTAGTGCACAAATTCTATCTGATGGAGTATTGACAAGAGAAAATGAGGCTGACAGGCCCATAGTTAGCACCATGAAGGGAGTAGGATTGAACCTGGCAGTGCTCTCACATGAAATACTCCACTCTTTGCACTATGGAGTAACTGCAGAGCTGAGGGCTTGCGAGCAACATGCCCTCGAAGTGATCAGTGAATAGACAAACAATAATCATCATATGGCCCTATAAAGGAAAGTTGCGATGAGTGAAGAGGCCGAGGCAACCAGCCAGAGACAAAAGATCATACAGGTCGTAGAGGAGGCCTGTAGAATGGTCCTAGAATTGGCCATTCCAAAGGAGGAGCTTGTCAAGGTCCACATCTGTAAATTGGCCATAGGGGTTCGTGACACTCAAACGGAGATGCTACGGATTTAGTTGGAGTTGAAATTGCAGATTATAGAGTTCCAGTTGAGGGCTCAGCCTTCAATACTACTAGAGGTAAAGGAACACCGGGTGGCTGCTATCGCAGAAGCAGTCACGACAGTGGAGAGTGTAGTAGCAAACTACACATAGTTGTTTGAATAGTCGTTTGAGGTCCTGATCTATTTGCAGGAGGACCCAAACATCCAGAGACCCGAGAAGGAAGCATGTGAACTCCAACAACACTACAATGAAGTTAAGGGAACAACATGAACCGTCGTGGTGACACAAAGGTTAGCCAAGCTGCAAGAAGCCAAGCAGCTGAAGGAAAAGTTGGACGTATCATTGCACAAGGAAGCAGTGGTAAAGGCGTGACTCAAGCCCTGCCTGGAGGAAGCTTATGCAGTTATAGGAAACATTTAAGGCAAGCTTGCGACTCTACAAGCGACGCAACAATAGCTTTAGGCTGACAACGCAAGGGAAGTAACTGAGAAGACAGTCGACGATGCGAAGCAAGCAGTAACTCAGAGCACATCCAAAGTTTCAGTCATCGGGGTCGAGCTGGATGAGATTCAAGCAAATATCTCCATGCTTGTTGAGTGACTCGAGGGCGAGTCATGATGTTTGTGTTGGGGGCCTATTGGGAGCGGGATCCCTAAAGGGAAGTTTTGGGGCTAAAAGCCCATGTTTTAGTCAAGTTTTTGTAATATTATTGTAAATACTTTGCATTTTGTGGTTGTGGAGCATGAAGGTATTATGTGTCACAAAGGTAGTCCACCATTAGTTTTGTAAAGTAAAGTCGGCTATAAGAAATCTACCCATGGTCCACGAACCATGGGATTGTATATTTAGAGCTAAGCTATAAGTAGTTAGAGGCATCAGATAAGGAAGAGAGTCATAGATTTAGAGAAATAAGTCTATGTCTTAGGCTATAGCATAGGTAGAGGCTCTGCGGCTGAGTGCATAGAGGACTAGGGTAAAAGCCCGCAGTTGAGTGTGCGAACCCTTGCATCTGTGTGCACAGTGTGAACAAAGTCTGTAATACTTGGAAAATATTAATAAAAGGAGTTATTTTGTAATTTCTATTTATTTATTCTATTAATGGGTTTCGATATGTTGTGAATCTCCTTTATTATTATTATATGATGCGCAAATGGATACAATTACATTGAATAATTGAACGCAATCATGAATATCTGCTTATGCGGTGATAACTTTATGTATTTGACAAGATAAGGAAAATCATTTAGGATAATTGAGGAATCTGCATGGCACGCTACTATAGCAGCGCAAACGTACTTGAGATATAGGTTATAGCTACACAAAGGTTGATTGTGTACTTTTGCAAAGGTATTGAAAGTCGAAACATAGCGTTTGTCTTACAAGCCCTAGAGCAAGATCACCTGCGCGAAGGAAGGGATAGAAGAGACCAAAGGACATCATCTTTGCTATTAGTGCCCCTTCTGGTAGCACTATAGTGTTGGCCATATTTTCTCGTAGCAGCTGCTCCACTATTGATGTGCCTGCTGCACTATAGGTGGCTATCGTGCCTTCCTACGGGGGCCGCACCTCTAGTTCCTATAGCTGTGGCCTTAGGGCCCCCAACACAATTTGCTACTCTAACATGGCTTCTTGGAGCGCTTCCTTGGTGACCTTGTGAACCATGTTGGCAATGTCGTAGAGGTCACCTTTTGTTAATGTGATTAGGTCGATGGCCAATTTGGAGGCCTTGACCTTTTTCTGTGGACCCGATCTCTCTGTGGCGTGCAACCTTTTAAGTTGGGTGAAGGTTGTGCCCAGGTCCACGCCTTCGTTTGCAAGGTCTGTGGCCTCTGCCTCCCATCCTATAGACAATTCTAGGCCCTCTTCTTCCTACGTTGTTGTAGCCATGGTTATTTGTGTTGCTCCTGCTACTTCGATGGCCTTTGCCTGCTCCGCAACTACCTTTGCTGCCTCATGGACAACCATTTCCTCTACTGATGATTTTTCATTGCGCCTTTTCTCGGCCAACTTTGTGATGAAAAACTTGGTCTCATCCTTTATTTTCTGTTTTGCTATCCTATCCAGCTATGCTAGATCAGGGGCACGCCATTTGGGAGGCCATGATTCTAATACTGAAAAAATTGCATCATTAATGATGATGAAGGGGAGCTTGGTCCATTGTTGTGCCGGATCCTTACGCACCTTGATGTAAATATTATGCATGCACTTTGAAGTCTGCAAAGCTTCATGGACTGTTGTGCAATATGGGGGATAGGCACGGCCTTCTATTGATCCACATCTAGATGCTCGCCTCCATGAGCACCCAGAAGATCTTTGTCTCGCGAATCACATCCTTGGTAGCCCAGAGTGACATGTACTTTGCGGCCTCTGGTAAGTCCTGTTCAATGCTTGGGAACTAACTACCTCTGGCAGTTCTTCAATTATGACAAAAATGGACAAGAGAAACCACGCGTAGTGGAAGGTCTTTCCTTGCTCCTGGGACTCCTTGCAGTTGGTCAAGAATTCCTCCCAGAGAAACTCAACATAGTTGAATTGGACCCTCTCTACACATTGTTCAACAATGCAACTACTGGCGTTGGTACCTCAACGCCGCGACATTTTCACATGACATTCCCGGCCAGGATTTGGGTGGCTACGTGCACCCCTTTATCTTCGATACAATCAAGCTTGTATTTTTTCTTCATGGCCTCCACAAGAGCCAAATATCTGCTTTTTCCTTCTATCGTTGCGGGGTTCTTTCTCTTACAGGGAAGCTGGGAAATTCTATGGAAGAGACCTACCATGATGGGAATAGGCTCCTCCAACCATAAGTATCCATCATGCCCTAGGCAAAGCAGCTGCCTGATGACTAAAATAGTGATGGACGCATGGTGAAAGTGTGGAATCCATAGCAGATGAAGCAATCTTGCCTTCTCCACACCGTGTAGCCATTTTTGCGGCTCTAATGTTGTGACTTTTCCCTCCGTGCTTTGCTTTATGAGGCTCTCCATCTTTAAGTGTGGGAACTTCTCACTATCTGCGAGGTCCCAATCTTCAAAATTCATTATGGGCACGCGGCCGAGGTGCGAGCCCTCAAACACAATTCCATCAGGGAGGAGTGGGGCCTGGAGTGTTCTCTTGGTGGCATCGAGATCCTTTGGTATCTTAGCTTTCCCTTTCCACGGAGGGATGTACTTGGGAAATTTCGTTGCAGAGTGCATCAACTGGATGTCCTCTTCCATGTCCTCTACGTCCTCTATCTCATCGACGAGAGCCTGAGGTCCTCCTCCTTGTCATCTGTCTCAATGGTGACAGCCTTGCCCTTTTCTTCCATTCAGAGCTTTCCAAACCATGGATTCTGCGGGGACATGCAGACTGGTCCTGCTACCTACTTGTCTTTCTTGGGCCTCGAAGTCCGAGGTGATTTCGAGATTTCTAGCATGACCCCAGTATCTTCAGGAACATCATCTACTTTGGGGTCTTGCGCGGCCTCGTTAGTGGTTCCTTCTACAAAGCCCAAACCTCTCCTAGTAGCCACCATCTTGTTTGAACTGTCTATGGTTTTTTGTGAACTTTAGGGCTCGAATATCACTCAGCGCTCAACACTCTGTGCTCTAATCAACTGCTCAAATCTCAAGTTAACAAGTGTTGTCTCGTGGCTTGCCCCTGGAGTTTTATAGCACCTTTTGAATTCAAATTCGACCATTCCCCCTAATTATGGGTCATCAATGCTTTCTTAGTGGCATATTGTCCCAAATCTTGTCCTTAATTCGCATCCTAAATGCCCACCGCCCGCTCCCTTTTGCCTTAAATCAGATATCTCGTCATGAAAAGTGACACCAATGATTACTTCCCAGCCTACCCACCTGGCAGTGTAGCCCCTCATGCGCGCTCGTAAACCTTGTGACATGCTGATGCTGTGCACACCTCCCTCACCGCACAGCTCCCAAACAGAGTCTTTTATAGTCCTGCGCGCTCTTTCAACTACCTGGAACATTGAGACTGTGCTCCCTACGGCTAGTCAGGTGGTCGCACCACCTGTGTGAGACTTCAACTCGCCTTTCAGTATAGTTCACATAAATTCCTCAATTTCCTTTGCGACAACCGACATCTTGCATTCTACTATAGGTAGTACACTCCCCTGGTTACTGTATTTGGTGAGGTGTGGTCGTAGACATGGTAGTAGAGTCATAAATTCTCGAGACAATATCCTAATCCAGTGGTATGACCATCCACACCTTGTTTTGTCGTCCTTGTTCTATCGATGAGACATGCTTGCTTGACCTCATTTTCCAGCCTCTTGATCATGGCATCCATCAAAATTATTTTCTTCCTTAGTCGTACCCGACCTTTTTCGACTTTGCAATGTCTAAGGTTCCCTCGCTGAATGGATTCCTGAATCTCTATGTGTTTGACCTCGCGTAGCTGTGTGATTTCTTCGTCCTGGTCTTCGCGCATTGTCACAACTACAGGAGCTATTACATTTGGATTCCTCTTTGCATTCTCTTTAGAAATTATGATCTCTACTCTGTTTCGCACCTTTGGAATCATTTCCACGGTCAGGGTTTTGCACGTGGTCCTATAGGCCCATCGAACCGCTGGTATGCGCATGTCCCAATCAGTGCGTCTTTCCTGATGAACCCTGTTTAGTACTTTGCACACCCTATCAAATGTTTCTTTATGGATAATTGGTAGCGTACGTCACCTTTCCTGCTGCTACAGTTTGTTCCGATTCTCTATTCTATGAGTCGTGTGCGCTTGTGTGGGTTGTACAACATATGTCCCTACCCATCGGGAAAGGTGGGCACGCAAGTCGTTCCGCTCGTGCTGTCTGGCTCATGTTCCAAGCTGGGGTTTTCCAAATCATAGGTGCATCATCCTTCTGCATCCGTGCCAGTCCTCAAAATTTCCTTAATGCATACCCCACCGTCGTGTAGGTGTTGTGCAGTGCCCACTTCAGCGCATCGAACCGCTGTTGTTCTGATACTACGCTTTCAAATTTTCTTAGGAATTCATCCAATGCTGTCAACCCATCATATTTCGGCAGATCCCTTGCTTCTTTTGTCACGTAGCATATTGATCTAACCATCATGTTGCATTTAAGTGTTGTTACTTCGTGTGGTCGATTCTGGCATCGCTCTATCTCTTTATTTGAATCCAAAGTATAGGAGCTTTCACGCTCCCACGAAATCATTCCATTTGTAGTCGGATTCACCCAATCATCTTCTTGTGTGGTTATCTTGTAAATACAATCAAGATCATCATCACTATCATCGTCGTGCACTGGTTCAGTGTATCGTTCTCCTTCGGCTAGATCTAGCGGTACTACTACGCGTAGTGAATTTTTCTCAAAGATCATTTTGCGCTTCTTCAGATTTATGACTCTATTGATATCAGTGACCTAGTCTATTCCTAGTAGCACGGGATAGGGATTACTATCATCGATAATCTCTATTACTTCAAAATCCACCTACGCGCTTGCACCTTCAATATCTACTGTTACCACTTGAAATCTGCCCATGGGCAAGATCTTTTGTTGGTTCGCCATTCATAACTGAAAAGGAAACCACTGTAGTGCGGGTCTGCCCATGCGTTCCCATGTTTGTTTTGGTAGTACATTTGCATCCAATCCAAGATCCAGGATTACTTGATCCATTTCATATTCACCGATTTATGCAGTCAACCTCATTTCCCTTCCTCTGGGCAATGCATGCTTTCCAACTTTCCGGACCAGTCGCAGTTCTCCTGACCCTGCGCACCTAGTGATAAGTTCCTGTAGTCCTTTTACTACCTTGCTGTCATGTAGCAGTTTCATGCATGTCTTCAGAAAGGTAGTGAGCATTGAAGGATCCATCCTATGTTCTAGTTGATCCTTACTACCTGAAGTGGAGGCCTTTGTGAAGCTCTTCTTAGCTTCCACGAATGTCTCCCTCGCACATTCTAAATCAAATTCAGGTTCCTTTATAGGAGCCTTATGAATCCACACACTTTCTTCTGGCTGCTTCCCTTTATCATCACCAGTGGTCACATCGATCCTCGGCATCATTATTACATTTGGGCCTTCTTCGCATGGTTCAGACCTCATCATCTGCAAATTCTGAGTCGGAGGGGGCTGAAGTACCCTTTTTTTGCGTAGTCTCGCTATCAATGTAGGGAAGTATTTTGCCTCATGATAAAATTGAGTACAGTACAAACATGATGTCCTTGTTGGATTTGTACAATCACGGAATATTTCCCTAGCCCTCTGCAATTATAACAAATTAATTGTCTGCAACCCCTTCCTGGTCCCATTCCACCCTGACCTCGACCACACCCCTGAAATCCAGTGCGCACCATTCTTGCATTCGGTTCAAGGTCTCACGTTTTGGTCTGCACCCTATAGGTAGGATTCCAATCCATTATTATTTTATAGCTTCTGTAGGTGCACTCATCATGGCCTATCGACCTGCAGAAGTTACAAAACAATTGCTCGGACGTCTGTGTATATTTTTGCAATAGATGACAATTATCCGTAGTGTGTTTTCCTCCTATCTGACAGCTTGCAGACCATAATGCAGACGCCGCGCTCGGCCTTGCCTGTGACTTAGGTATTAATGGCATCGGCCCTCCTCCTACCAAGTAGTTCGCGAACACTAGATAATGGTCCTTGTTATACCCATGGCCTTTGCATTTTATGCACCATACCTCCTCGCATGCCTCCGACCGAGGTGTCCTATCGTGTTTCAAACATTTCATTTCCAAACATATATTTCGTAGTTGTGGATGGATTTATTGGACTCCCATACCAAGGTCTTGTATATGGGTCTCATGCAATCTTAACGCCATTTGTAAAGCTTCAACCTGGGTGGAAATTTTTCACTGTGACAATACCATCATTAAGTACGGTGTTAGTGATGCTACAAACCATGCGTGGTGCTATCCATCTGTAAATGTCATGTTAGCTTTGCAAATCATACCCTTTAGTCTTTGGTCCAGATCCCAGGGGGTCTCACCCAGGAGCATCGTGATCTCCTTAAACTCGATGATTGATTATGTTTCCAACTTTGGCCTGCTAAATTCCCTGTTTAGTGCCACTTGGATTTTTGCAAGTCCTGTGTTTGGATGGTCATTAGAATGCTTGATGTACCATGATAATGCAGGATCCTACAACATGCTCACCAGTGTAGCCTTCTTGATATTGTAATCCACGACCCCTTATGCTTCCCATACTGCTCTTACCATGAACTAGAGTTGGTCTGGATCTTCATTCCTTACTCCTCTCAATACCAATAGTTTGATCGCACTCGACATATTGAGCTGTGGTGGTGGCAGAGGTGGGGTGGGTGGAGATGTAGGTGAGGACGGTGAGATAGGTGGCGGTGTAGGTGGAGGTGGTAAATGCAGAATGTGCTGCCTTATGAGACTGACCGTGCTTCTTGGAGAAACTTTCGCGATCTCCTCCTTACTTTCCTCTGAGGGGGAAATTAAGGGACTAGTTTCCAATTCTTCACTACTTCCGCTTATGTATATCTTCCCACTTCTCTTAGTCCCAAACATTAATTTATACGCATAACCCGCTTTTCACACAATAGAATTTTAATCAAAGTGTTCAAAGATTTAATATACTTACCTCATGGTCCCTTGAGGAAACGTCACTCTGCCTCACTATAGCTAATGGTCATATCTACTGCGAACTCAGTGATAAATCCTCCTATAATTCAGTCGAGCCAATGGTCCACAACTTGCACAATCTTATCTCTTGATGCTTCTAGTCTGCGCACTAATTATGGAGTCCACACGATTGGTTTGTCGAGCCTACACCTTCCCTAATTGTCTGCTAGCTTCGCGATCCACTAATATAGCTCAAAAGGGAAGGATGCAAAGAAAGTTTCATGGATTTCCGTATATAGCTAGTGCTCAAATCATTGTTCCTTAGTTACTCATGGATATCTATTTTCCTATTCCGCGGACTCGTGAATCTTCTTATCCAACCACTCTTCAATTTCTTTCTTTGTTGGATTCCATTGGCATGAAATAAGACATCCCTTATGTAGATCCCGGTCCCGCCAACGGAACCATTTGTTGGCTTGTATGGGCCTAATCCAGGTTCAGAGGTGATTTAGCCAAGAAAATCTTGGTACTTTTCGAATTTGTTACCGGAGAACCCACAGTATGATCGTTTTTATGCCAACGTTTCAAATCCCAAGTGGGATCCATCATCAGGACTTGAATGGTGATAGAAGATGAGCTGCCATAGATTAATAAATACTAATGAAGAAAAGAATTTTAGGATCAGCAATTGTCGGCTGGAAAATTTTAATTAATATTATTAATTTAATTG
>APFE030383642.1:37931-49244 GCA_000404065.3 Pinus taeda
TTAAAATTTCCCAGCCGACTATTGCTGATCCTAAAATTCTTTTCTTCATTAGTATTTATTAATCTATGGCAGCTCATCTTCTATCGCCATTCAAGTCCTGATGATGGATCCCACTTGGGATTTGAAACGTTGGCATAAAAACGATCATACTATGGGTTCTCCGGTAACAAATTCGAAAAATACAAACCACAGATCTCTCAAATCCAGAATCTTGGTACTACTGGCCCTTTCGGCAATAGCCCGCAGAGCGTGGACTGAGGTCTCACCCGAAGTAGTATGGGAGGGTACTAGAACTAGGTTTCTGCACCTTGCGGATGTTTGATGAGCTTTTGGCGGTTTGTGGTTTGGCCCTACGCATGTCGCTACGCACACCTGTTAGTCCCTTGCAAACTGTGACGCTGCTTCTGCACAACCCTACTCGGGGCGCGACCCGTATTATACCCAAGTTCCTTGCTATTTAATCTATTATTACCCAATTACTCAACTTATTTGTGTAAGACTAGTGATAATTAATAGTATATCCATCAGTCATATAAGTGTGTACGATAAAAAAACAGTATAAATGTAAAGAAGGCAACACACAAGTAGATGCACAAAAATTGGAATCAACTTCTCTTTATTATTCTTCATTCAAGATTACAGACTCAACATCGCCATGCGCACTCAACTGCAAGGGTTCGTGCACTCAGTTCCGGACTCTACTAGGGCTCTGCGCACTTAGATATAGAGCCTCTTCCTATTACTATGATCTAATACACTTAGACTCTTACCCTATGCTTGAACCATTCCTATTCATCTATCTCTCTGATTCACTATCTTTACAACTTAGAGCCTCTCTCTATTTATAAAATCCCATGGTCCACGGACCATGGGTAGGCCGACATGACATTACATTACTTTAAAATACTTAGGGTGGACAACCCTATGACTCAACCTATACTTCGTGCTTCACACTCACAATTCACGGAGTCTTATAATACATTTTACCAAAACTTGGGCTTTGAGCCCCAAAACACGCTATGGGGGGATTCCATGCCCAACAACCGAAATAGCTGTTATGCAAATTTTGTAGGGCGGTAGGACATGATGAGCGTACTTGCAGGAGATATGAACTGATGATGGATAGAACTCCTGCCTATAGAGTGCAGGCCGAAATGCGGCCCCTTAACTAGAATGCAAGGATGGCACAGACGAGGTCGAGGCAGAGGAGGACCTGGTAGAGGTTGATGACAGTTGATTGCTACAATTACAAAGGACTAGGACAGTATGCTTGTGATTTCACTAATCCAACGTGTCCGTCATACAAGTATTGGATGATGTTTGATCATGAAACAAAATATTGTCCTATGCTGATAACTAGGATACGTGATAAAGGGGCTCTACTACCTCTGACGACTTAGAACTTATAGATGATGAGATCTGAGCCGAGTGAGGAAGATCCAAATGTAAATATAGTAATCATAAGTGGAATCACGACATGATATGATAAGGGGAAATAGTTGGAAGATAGTACATGGGTTCACAAAGCCTTGATGAAAGAGGCTGAGTTGGATTTGGAGTGCACTCGTGAAGCCTTCATGGAAGCTAAAAAGAGCTTTGCTGAGGTCTCCACCTCAGGAAGCAAGGATATGCCTAAGCCGAAGATGGACCACTCTATGCTCACAACTTTCCTGGAAACCTGTATGAAGTTACTATGCAACAGTAGGCTGTGAAAGGGTTACAAGTCCTCATCAATAGATGCACTGGAATCACGCTAGGTGAGCCACGTGTAGTACGAAAGATTGGCAAGCATAAAACAAGGACAAGATGGGAGATGACACTGACTGCACAAATAGGAGAGTATGAAATGGATCAGGTCATTCTAGACCTACGATCAGATGCAAATGTCCTACCAAAGTAGACATGGGAGAAAATGGGGAGACCTATGTTACAATGGTCTGCGATTCAACTAAGGAGGGCGAATCAATAGAAAATCATCCCCATGGGGTAGCTGGAGGGAGTGACCATGGATATTGAGGGAGCGAGCGCGCTGGTCGATTTTGAAGTAATAGAGATAGTGCATGACAAAAATCCATACCCTACGCTCCTGGTAATTGATTGGGCTGTGAATATGAATGGGGTAATCAATCTGAGGAAGCAAAATATGACCTTTGAGAAGAAATTGCTACGCGTAATAATGCCTCTCGATCCTGCTGAAGGATAGCGCTATATCGAGCCTATTCGCGATTATGAGAGTTATGATGATTTGGACTGTATCTATAAGACAATAGGATGAGACCAATATTGGTTTAATCCCATCGCAGATAGATGGATTACGTGGGATTGTGAGACTTCTTGCTCTTCGAACTTCGATGAAGAGATCGAACGCTAGCAGAATCAGTTACATGAAGTAACTACGCTGAATTGCAAGATGATGACCTAGTCGCTACACTGTATGTCATTAGAGGTAAGAAACCTACCTATTTATGATGGCCTAAATGAGGTAGATATATTTTTGGATGCATTTGAAAGGGAGGTACCAGAAAAACAACGCTTCCAGGCCTTGGACTAGGCACTGCGCGCTATGCTCGCAAGATGGTGGGGTATGCACAAGGGAAGCTTTGATGATTGGTGCGAATGTAGGAATATGATGAGGACATGATTTGGGAAGCCTAAGATGCAATTGAAAAACAAGTACGATGGGTAGAATGATCCGCGCAGTCATTTGGCCAAATGGATGCAGGCTTATGGAGAAAAGCCCTAACCTGAGTGGGTGCACCTGTTCTGTCATACCCTGGATGTTCTCCAATGAATTGGCATATATAAATAGAGATCCGCCATGGGATAGGTGAATGGGATATCCTGCATGAATAATTCATCATGAAATTTAGTTTTGAGGACAGATTTGACAATATTGATGAAGCGCTACAAGAAGTGAAAGCGACTATCTTTAGGATACCGCATGATCCTTTAGATTTGATTCACCCTGAATGGGATACTTAGCTGAGTCATGCGCTTTGATTTTATAATATAACTATTGAAGCAAAGGACGAGGATTCATGGAAGATTAACATTCCAGTAATAAAAGGACACTGCGGGGTTCAAGGACCGTAGGTTGAGAACCCTGATATAATTGCGCTAGTGAAAATAAAACAGTTGAACATTGATATGAAGGTAGAACCCAAATTCACGAAGATTGGTGACTACTAGGATGATGTGGTGGTAGATAAGGTCGATGAATTACTCCGTGAATACCAATACTTATTCCCTACCAAGTTTACGGATCTGAAAGGAATAATCGGGGACCTAGGAGAGATGAAGATCACGTTAAAGCTTGATGCGAAGCCAGTTAAGCCGAGGCCTTACTGCCTCAATCCGAAATACAAGGAGAAGGTCCACTTAGAGCTAGAGCCTATGGAAGAATCCTATTGGGTAAGACCAATGGTGGTGCAAGAGAAGAAGCATAAGTATGAGATCAGGATTAGTGTAGATCTTAGAAAATTGAATGATGCCTGTATGCATGATCCTTTCCTGACTCTTTCACGGATGAAGTGTTGGACAATGTGGGTGGCCAGGAAGCATATTCCTTCACTAATGGGTTCTCTGGGTACCACCAAATCAAAATCGCGCTAGAGGATAGGAGCAAGACAACCTTCACGCCTGAGAGGGGTTGTTTTCAATACACTATAATGTTGTTTGGATTGAAGAATGCGCCTACAATATTTTCAAGTGTGGTTGTTGCGACATTCATGGAATTTATTCATAAGTTCCTGGAGGTATATTTTGATGACTGGAATATATTTGGGCTGGTGAAGAGCCACGTAGCAAGATACCAGATTGTGCTCAACCTCAAGTAATCTCTGTTTTTCATTCCTTTTGGGAACATATTGGGGCATGTGGTTTGTAGACAAGGACTAATGGTAGACCCTACGAATATCATGGTGATACTGAACTTGGAACTGCCAAGGAGTGTGAAATAGTTGCGTGCTACTCTGGGACATATTAAATAAAGTTTATCAAAAGCTATGCACAGGTGACTGTGTCGATGGAAAAAATGTTGAAGAAGGATGTCACGTTCTGCTAGAATGATGATTGTAACAAATGCCTAGATATATTGAAAGGAAAGATGGTTACCACACCAATTCTAGTCTTCTCAGACTAGAATAAAGATTTTCATGTACATGTCGATGTGTCATATATAGCACTAGGGGCAGTACTAACACAATGTGGCAAAGAAGGCTTAGACCATCCTATCGCATTCACAAGCCGCAGATTATCCAAAGTAGAGAAGAAACATTCTACCACTGAACACGAGGGGATAGCTATGGTGTATGCACTCTAGAAGTATTACTCTGCACTAAAGTACATGGTCAATAAGCCTGTGTTGGGGGGGTGAATCTACAGATGACTCTTATTGTTCCAAGATTATGTTTTTGAAGTTGTTGTGAAGCCTGGATGATTGAACGCAGGAATAAACCATTTGTCACACACAGAACAGGGGAGGAACCTACTAACTTGGAAGAAGGATTGCTTGATGCATAGCTATTTCCAGTGCATGTCGTTGATGGTCATTTCGAGGATATAATACAAGTCTTCCTAACAAAAAAAATTGCACCGGAAGGATACTTTACCCAGCAAAAGAAGGAATTAGGGGTGCGCGCGACAAATTTCTCTATCATTGCTAGGCATCTATACAAGATGGGGACTAATGAGATATTGCTACAATATACCTAAGTTCAAATGAAGCAGCATCCTCATGGATTCTCATGGGAGCACTATGGGAGGACATTGTGTAGGAAGAGAAATCATGCAAAAGATTCTATGCGCCGAGTTGTGGTGGCCAACCCTTCATTAGGATTCAAAAGAATATTGCAAGGCATGTGATGTATGTCAAAGAACAAGCATGCCATCGCAGAGGGATGAAATACCTTTGAATCCACAAATGATGTTGCAACCCTTTGAGAACTGGGAAATAGATTTTGTAGGACTCGTTCAGCCACAAGGGAAGACGAGAGCGAGGTACATTATCACTGCGACAAAGTATTTTACTCATTGGGCAGAAGCACGGTCAACGAAGGATTGCATAGGCACGATGACTATGAAGTTCTTATTTGAGCATGTACTGATGCGATTTGGATGTCCAAGGATCTTGATGAGTGATCGTGGTACTCACTTCCTGAATGAGACAATTAACGCACTAATGGAGGATTTCAAGTATATCACCAGAAGATCACACCTTATCACACGTAGGCTAACGTGATAGTGGAGGTGTTCAACAAAGTGCTTGAAAATGCCTTGACCAAGGTTTACAATGCTTGGTGAAGTGATTGGGACATATGCATACCTGCTGTATTGTGGGTTGATCGAACGACATGAAAGAAGTTGACGGGGTAAACCACTTTTAGGTTTGTCTATGGTGTCGAAGCCGTAATGCCTATGTAATAAATTGTGCCTAGTTTACGCATAGTAGCACTCACAGGTATGATGGTTTGTGGAGCCTTGGAAGAGAGGCTCACATAGCTGGATGAGATTGAAGAAGAAAGATTTTTGGCTGGATTTCACCTACAATTCCAAAAGCAACGTGAAAAGGCATGGAATGATTGAGACATCAAGCTGCACACATTTAAGGTAAATGATTTTGTTTTGTTGTATGATAGTAAGTTTGATAAATTCCCCATAAAATTCAGGATGCATTGGCTAGGGCCCTATGTTATTAAGGAGATTACTGATGGAGGAGTGGTATAGCTAGTCAAGTTAAATGGAGAACCCTTCCCAAGAAAAGTGAATGGCAGTTGCTTGAAGCCATACATCGGTAGTCCGTCTAGGTGACTAAATGAAAGTAGCAGAGTCTTAGCACTCCAGGCAGCTGAAAGGAGGCGCGGTGCTATAAACTAGACTGCCAAATTTGTGGACCTACGTGATTAGAAGATGGTGCAAAGCAAGGACGTGTCAATGGATCTGCGACACCATGAAGGGAGCTGTGCTACATAGGGAGAAATCACGCAGGTCAGCTGGAAAGTGACCATTAAGGTCACTTTTCATGAAAAGACGACAAAAGTGAGGCCAAATGGAGCACGCAGATGGCATTTAAGATGAAAGTTATGGCTTAGATCCATGAAAATTTGTTGCCAGTCTGGCATTAATGAGCCAATTTCAGGGGGAATAGTTGGATTTGAATTCAAATTTCCTTGTAAATTACAAGTGCCTACCGAGCGAAAAGCACTTGGCATTTTGAGAACTGAGTTGTTGCGCTCTCAGGTGCACATGAACTGTGAATTCTTTTAAGACTTGATAGTGAGTCCAATGTTCGAACAATTGTCAAAAGAGACACAAGCCCTAGTGAAAAGCGTCATGTCAACTCATGTAGAAGCTATGAACACTGTGTTAGAGTCGGTCTAGTTATCCCTCTGTCATAGATCAAAACTCTTTTTTGCACTTCATGTTTAGGTGTCCCATCAGTTTCGATCATTTGCACTCGTTAGGAGCATGCCATAAATATGACGGAAAGGTTTGTGTTACTCATTCCCCTCATGCTTGGCACTGCTGGCTCAGGTCCATTTATAAAAAATCGAAGTCTTGAAACAGTCATTTGCAGCCCTGTTTCAATTTTTAGGTCATGACAAGTGTTCTCGGTCATTAGGTCTAGGGTTAAGTGAATTTGGTTTTTGTAAAGTCTAATAAAGCCAGCAGGCCAGAGGGAGGTCCTCAATAGGTTGTTATCTCAAAGATTTTTATTGTTATACGGATAGATTATGACTTCTCTTCAAAACTCTGTTTTGAAGTCGACATTTCATTTTTGTAATAAATTTTCGAAAATTTTAGTTCTTGAATTGTCCAGGCGCAACCCTGGTCTCCTTTGCCAAATCATATCACAGTTATCCCTGCAAAACGTATCAAAGAAAATGATTATTTCATCCAAATTTAAGAAGGAAACCAAAAAGCAGAAGTCTATTAATCCTGAAAGAATGTCCAATTGCCAAACATTATGAAGTGGGTTATTAAAATCAAATCTGATTTGGTGAGATATTTTCTTCACATATAAATCATGGAAGACCATTCATTTCCATCATTTCTCAAGGCAAAAGTCGAATTTGTGAAGTGGAGGGTGGAAGACACGTTTGAAGGGTTGATTGACAGGCTTGAGGGTGCGTGCGACCCATACAGAAGGTGCGCTACGCATTGGGTGTGCGCTGCGCACTGGGCTCCATTGGCCAGTGTAAATTTGCATGCGCGCGGCGTATAGGGAGCGCGCTACGCACTGGGTGATGAGCGCGGCGCACACAGTTGCGAGCTTGAAAATGGTTTGAAAACTCATCAAATCACCCAATCTTCACATCAATTTGCAAGGTAGGCTCGCCTCCATTGCTTTTTCTTAGTTTTTGATGGTGAATGTGGTGGGTTCATGGCTCATGCCCATTGAAACAAGACTTTGAAAAACCTCCCTTTTGCGAATAAGAAACATTGCTTAAGGTTTTGAAAACAATGTTTTCACCAAGTTCTACTCTTTTCCTCACTTCCCGTTGTCCCCCATTCCCAAAGTAACTCATCAAATTTCCTCATTAATCCCCTCATAATCCTATCATATGATCCCTAAACCCCTAATCTCTTACCTCTATGAAAACTCCTTAAAAACTATTCAATATCCCCCTAATCCTAAACCCTGTTTCCATATGTATACATTTTCCCTTCCTTACCCAATTACATTTTATTTCAAAGTCCCTAATTCCCTGATGTTTTCCCTTTCCTAATATTCCCTTGTGCATTTGTTTTCCCCCTTGGTCACATCATTGTTAGAGCAAAAGCAGTTCACATTCAATTGCACACACAGTTTCATTCAGAGCAATTTATATATCAGCATACATACTCCAAACATCTTGTTTTCAAAGTCATGTCATAAACGGATTAAGTTTATAAGCAGGATTATGACAGTGATTCTACAGCTGAGGGTAATGTGCCACGGAGGCCTCACAAAAGTGGCAAAAGTGGTCAGCATGTCAGGGAGGAGCCTACTTCTTTGGCTCAATTGCAAGCTTGCCCGCTTGCAATGGATTGTTTTCAACGTCGCTCACGTTTCCAATACTGTGAGATAATCTCACAAACCCAGCATCATCATGAACTAGTTCATCTATTTGTTCTACATTTACATGATGGCCGTGTAAACCTCGCCGGAGTAAATTTCACTTTGTCACTAGAGACTATTGCTCAGGCCATCAGGATACCAAATGTAGGAGAGGAATGGAACAAACGCCAACAGTTAGACAAATTCTACTATGAGCCATACATCAAACTTGGGCATATGAGACACCTGAGCACGGTTTTTCCTTTCAGATTCCTGAGGAATGAGTTTGCACCATTGATGAAACTCATCATTCAGTATTTCAGTTGCGAGGGAAGATTCTCGCGTCTCTATGCATACCATGTCCGTTTGTTGATGCATTTCACGAGGGTATGTATGATGAACATTTTGTATTTCATGTGTTGCAACATAGAGAGGGTGGTGGTTTTAGTAAAAAGGAAGAGCCTAGCACAGCAACATAGAAGTATATATCATTACGCGCTGATCAACATCATAGTGGTACATCAGTTGACACAGGAAGGAATTACTTGGGAGGATTTCATCTCCCATGACTTCTTCACAGTGCCACAGCCGCTTCCCGAGATAGTTCGTGATGAGGGAGAGCCTTCACACCATCCAGACATTCTTGGGACTGAGCATATAAGTGCTCCATTGTATGTGACATACCAGTGAGGCCATAGGGCCTTATTTGCATCTACACGATGAGTACTATCTCCACCCGAGGTGGAAGGGGTCTCGTTGACTCCATCAACAGAGCGAGCATTATCTCCACATGATGTGGAAGGGGTCTCGCCTTCTTCTTCAGCACAGGTATAGATCCGGGACAGGGACAAGAGGCCTATGCATGATGAGGGTCCTTCAGGAGGCTGGGACATGGATTTCATGATCATTGATGTTGATGTGAGCTCTCCTAGCTCGGAGCTAAAGGAGATCATCCGGGAGCAAAAGGCTGAGAATGACTCGCTAAGAAAGAAATTGCAGATGGCTATGTGGGTGATAAACTACTTGGAGAAGTGCAACAGACAGCTAGAGGATGAACATACACTTTATGATCTGCGGCAAATCCGTGAGGATCGAGAATTGGCCCGAAAGAGACCTGGAGATATGGCACCGGCTGATCAAGAGTCTATGCTCATCCACGTTAACACTCATCTGGAGAAATTGTTGGAAAAGGCCAATAGAGACAAAGACATGCTTCGTCATATGAAAACTCATTATTGGGCTCGTATGCATGTCTGCAAAGCAAAAATGAAGATTCTAAAGAGGCGGTTGAGCAAAGCACTAAAACGGCGGAAAAAGCCTGATCCACTACAAATTTTGGCCGAGGCTTCATTGTCTGGACATAATACATGATGGAGGGTCTTTGCTCCGAATTTTAGCAATTTTGGAGAAATTTGTGTCATTTTGAAATTTTTGGCTTTCAAAACAGATTTTTCAGCCCAACACGTGGCGCGTCGACGCGTGCGCTTATGAATGGGACACTTGATGGAGGAAAACTTTATAGTTTTGGATTTTTCATGGTAAGTTATGCATGCTCTAGTATGGCCAAGGCATTTCATCAAGTTCTGGATGATCAAAAGGGCCAAAAACACCATGAAAATCACTTTTCTGCCACCTTTTGCACTAGCAGGAAGCACTTGTGGGAGAATGAAGTTTTTGAGGGGCAAATGAGCTCCAAATTGGGAAATTCCACTTGGGCTGGATAGTAGACATCTAGGGATTTCCAGCCAGCTATTGTAAGCTTGATTTTGATGTCGGGAACTGCCCCAAAAGTAGGCTGAAAGGCGCCCGGTGCATAGAGATTTTTGGTCAAATTTTCTCCTTCCAGCTCAGAATTTCGGCCAGTTATGACCAGTTTCACCTCTTGATGTGATTTTTGACCCAGATTGATGTAATTTGATGTACATGATGTAAATTTGGCACTTATTTACCTATTCTAGATGATTCATTAAAAAAATAGTAAAAATTTAATGAATGGATCAGTTTCCCTTCTTTTAGAGGCAAGTTGTTTTGGATGCCTAGACTGTAGTGCTTTGTTTAGAATTGGTTGAAACAACTCCTAGGATGATGTGCTCGACCCCTAGAGTCAAGGGAATGGGTTGGCTTGCCTATATTATGTATTTTCTAAGTCATTTTCAGGGTTGGACTTTTGGGAAAAGCCTAGACTCTATTGTACATTGTATCTCTGCAATTTTGGCAAAGGAAAGACCAGGTTTTGCAACACTGTTTGGGATTCATGTGGCTTTATGTGTTGATGGTGTGCTTCTTTCAGTATCTGTAACTTTTTATGTGTATCCTTTTCCTTCTCTCATCTTCTGCAATTGAACAAATGAAGTGTTAAGGTAGAATCCATAATTTGTTATGCCCTGCCTTTAAGTTTGTTTGATTTTCCATGTTTTCATCTCTTTAAGGAGAATCCTTAAAAGCTTCTTGCTCTCCTTAGCTCCTCGCCAGTCTAATCTATCCATCTCTTTCACTTTTAAAGAATCAAGACAATCGCCTTCCTTGCCCCAATCGGACCTCTCGGTGCGGGGATGAGACACAATTTTTGCAGAGGTCCAATTGGGGCAAGGAAGACGATTGTCTTGATGCTTTAAAAGTGAAAGAGATGGATAGATCAGACTGGCGAGGAGCTAAGGAGAGCAAGAAGCTTTCAAGGATTCTCCTTAAACAGATGAAAACATGGAAAATCAAACAAACTTAAAGGCAAAGCATAACAAATTATGGATTATACCTTAACACTTCATTTGTTCAATTGCAGAAGGTGAGAGAAGGAAAATGATACACATAACAACTTATAGATATTGAAAGAAGCACACCATCAACACATAAAGCCACATGAATCCTAAACAGTGCTGCAAAACTTTGGTCTTTCCTTTGCCAAAATTGCAGAGATACAATGTACAATAGAGTCTAGGCTTTTCCCAAAAGTCCAACCCTGAAAATGACTTAGAAAATACATAATATAGGAAAGCCAACCCATTCCCTTGCCTCTAAGGGTCGAGCTCATCATCCTAGGAGTTGTTTCAACCAATTCTAAACAAAGCACTACAATCTAGGCATCTAAAACAACTTGCCTCTAAAAGAAGGGAAACTGATCCATTCATTAAATTTTTACTATTTTTTTAATGAATCATCTAGAATAGGTAAATAAGTGCCAAATTTACATCATGTACATCAAATTACATCAAGCTGGGTCAAAAAGCACATCAAGAGGTGAAACTGGTCATAACTGGCCGAAATTCTGAGCTGGAAGG
>APFE030383642.1:55057-147447 GCA_000404065.3 Pinus taeda
AACCATCTTGCAGGTATCCTTCTCGAACACTGTCTTTACACCTGCATCATCCAATTTGCTTACAAAAATCAGATTTCTAGCCAGTGGAGGAATATGCAGAACACCCGGAAGGGTTCTAACCCTTCCACCTTGCAACTTCAACTTTACTTTTCCACGACCAATGATTCTAGCCTTCCTATCATCTCCAAAGAAGACATCACCACCATCGTATTTCTCATACTCGCAGAACCACTCTCTATGGGGAGTGAAGTGAAAGGATGCACCTGAGTCAATCAACCATGCCTCATGATCTACATGTGTACTTGAAGAAGCCAAGTACACATCCCTACCTTCATCTGAGGTGGTTTTCGCCTCTACAGAAGGAGCATCATCAGATCCCTTTCCTTTATCAAGAGATTTAGATTTACAGTCCCTTTTGTAGTGCCCTTCCTTTTCGCATCTCCAACACACCACCTTTATAGGTTTTCCTGGAGATTTAGATATCCCTCTAGATTTAGATCTCCAACTCGATGAATTGTTTTTGCTTCTATTCTGGTACCATCCTCGTACAGACAAGGCATCACCATTCTGGCTCTCCATATTTTTCTGTCTCATCTCCTCTGTCAGCAAGGATGAGACTATTTCATCAAACTACAAGGAAGTTGTATTGCTACCAATTGGAATAACCAGACTATGCCACGAATCTGGTAGAGAACAAAACAAACTGTTGCACTTATCTTCATCTGAAATTTTAGTATCAATAGATAATAACTGACTTACCACAATATTAAATGAGTTTAGATGCTCTGTCACTGAATCTCCATCTTTCATCATCAGGTTATACAACTTTTTCCACAGGAATAGTTTATTCACTAGAGACTTAGATTGGTACAAAGTCCCTAACTTGTCCCACAAAGCCTTCGCTATAGCTTCCCATCATACATTCAACAATACTGAATTTGAGACACACAATCATATTGTTCTCTTTGCCTTCCGATCCAAATTCTTCCATTCTTCATCGAACACTCCCATTGGTTTAGTACTCAGATCTACGGCGATCCACTGATCTTTATCCACCAACAGATCCTCCATCTTGAGTTTCCACAACTTGAAACTCTGACCATTATATTTCTCGATCTCTATCTTTCCACTACTCGCCATCTTCTTTCACCACCAGAATCGATCTCGCAGATCTCCCACTGAACAGGGTCTACCACAAGCTCGAGAAAAACCCCTTAGCAACAAAGGCGTCCCCTTGAAGCCAAACAACTCTGATACCAAATGTAGGTTTAACCCCGTACATAAATTACCTGCATACGAATTCTAAAACACAGAAAATAAACAATGTGAGAGCATAAAAAATAAAACACATATACACAAAGATTTTCCCCTGGATCCCAAAACTAGGACTACCAGCTTGATTTTTCATTATGTTCCTTTCAATGTTACAATACATATTTATACATGCCGAAGCATCCAATACCATGGATCGAAAACCATCGCGTCCAATAGCATGTGCGAAAAACATGCACAAAACCATAGGTAGGTCCACCCAACCTAATATAGGGTCCAAAAAACAAAATTTTTGGTCCCCAAAGAGGGGGGTTACTTGCACCCCTCAAACCCCCTATGACCCCCCTACTATGTAATTGACGAACGAAGGGGGGGATTCACCCCCCCCTTTAACCCCCCAATTAACTATGTGGGCTAGTCATGGAAAAAACATAACACAACCCAACTAACCCATCATAGTTTTCTATTAGCACAAGAAAGGAGAATCTATAGATATTCATATTCAAATAGGCCATTCAAGAAAATAGTACATGGTAATCTATAATGTTAAAGGTACACTTCATTTGAGTAAAGGAGTAGTTCAAATCATAAGGAGAATCTATAATGTTAAAGGTATAATTCATTTAACTTACAATACTAGAAATATTGTCAATGAAGTCCTTTTGCCCTGATACAAGAAACCCATCATAGTTTTCTATTAGCACAACAAAGGACAATCTATAGATATTCAAATTCAAACAACCCATTCAAGAAAATAGTACATGACAATCTATAATGTTAAAGGTACAATTCGTTCGAGTAAAGGAGTAGTTCAAATCATAAGGAGAATCTATAATGTTAAATGTACAATTCATTTGAGTAAAGGAGTATTTCAAGTCATAACTCTAATAATGTAACGAAATTGAGGTTCTTTTCATGTTCAGGCTGGAAGATCATCTTGTAAACAAATCAAATCTATAAAGTTAAACAAGCACACCAACAACGACATAAGAGGGTACTTGCCAGAGGTAGCAGAGAAATTAGTGAGCTAGAAATACGAGAGATGCTACAAGCGAAATCAAGAGGAGACCATAATAGTAGTAGGCCTCTACAATGGACCACCCCGCCTTTTCACTGCTGAATACTTTGTGAATTTCTAGTCATGCATATTAAACATATCCATCTAAGCATTAGAGGAGGGAACTATAACTCATCCCATTGGCAGGCATATCAGGAAAGGGATGTAGATAAGATTGGCTGCCTTGGAAACCATACCCCGCTCTCCAGAGAAAACCAGTTGGAAAAGAAAATATGAGATCGTTGATCTAAAAATTGGACGAAGCGAAAAAGGGAAAGAAAACCATCATTACGATTTTAGTGTGTTCATACATATAATTCAATGCAAGGATTTTGCAACTTCAATTGCAATAAGTTGAAACAATATCTCATCCATGGATTGGTGCTAGGAGAGATAACCTCCCAAAAATGATTATCGCCAAAGAAAGTACAACAGGAAAGGAATAAGGTAATGCACCAAACAACTTGAAGCCCTCGCGTCCATGTATTTTCCCTTGTTTGTGGTATCCATCCACCAAACCTTTCAATGCTACTCTCGTAATGCTGCTCACAAAACTGCAATAAACACGGGCAATTACAGTTACTTCTATGAGACGTCGAGTCCAGGAAGCGGGGGATCACCCACTGCCTACTGGCAAGCAACCTACGTTGGGGAACTCTCTACGAATGAGTGTGGTACGTGCCTTTATACCCTAGTATACATCGACATTTTTCCCATTTGCAACAATGCCATTCGTGCTCAGGTTTTATTGATTGACTGATACATGCACTACGAGCAATACATATTCTTTTAGTATCAACTACTCTACAAAAATGGGTGATAACCATGCATCTAATATTTAATATGTCTATTCAAATAAAACAAGAAGAATCTCATCTATGTGGTATTGCTTGCTTGTTTGATCATGTATGTCCCTTATCAATCTCTAGATTTTATAGTTTATTCTAGAATGTGTAGTGTGGTGTTTCAATGTAAATTTTAATTTTAATTGAATAAATAAGCTCCCCTTGATTATCCTGTCAACCTTCGGACACAATTAGTAGATGACTTACAATCAATGTAATAGGACTTAAGCACAATCTCAACACAACATAACTTAAGCTAGATACAAGCTGCGAATTTAGGTAGTCTTTGCCATGAATGAGATATCTTCAATGCTTGAAATAAAAAAATTAAAAATTAAAATCGTCTCCATGGACCATGTGGACCCTAGCATGAGCGTCACATGCCTTAACACTTCGATTTTAGTCTCCATAACATAGCATATCATGCGATACAGATGGCTGCATCCCGCTTAGTAAATGCATCAAATTGGACTAGTGGAAGCCACAATGTAGCGACTTCATCCCATACTGCTACAGCTGGAACCTTCCAGACATCTTGAAACCATGACCTGCAATGCTTTTATTATTCCAAAAATTTCAGGGATTTGGGATTTTGAAGAAGTAGATTGGTTCAAGAGCGCCTCACCCAACCTACTAGAGCTATAGTAGCTTAAGGTCGCGCCCCACTAATCATTTATTTCTCTGTAATTCTACGTGTTGAGTCTATTGTTTGGCATTGTGTTTCTCCCTAATTAACATATAGAGATTCGAGAAAAGCTTATCGTGACATATATATAGGTGAAAAGCATGATTCCGATACAGGCTGCGGAATGATTTAGGCACTAGATGGTGTAGGATGGGATTGATTCAAAGCCAACAAAAGAGGTGAAAGTAGCCGCCTTGGTGAAATTTTCCTGGTTCAACGTTATTGTTCTTCCCTTTCCTCTGTAGCCCTAGTGGTACACCTAATGGCTTCGTCGTTGATCCATTATGTGAAAAAGCACCAGTTGGTTCGAAATTGATGGGATGATGATTAGTAGGAAGCAAAGTGGCATATGGATTATTCTCAATGGAACAACCTTGCAAGGGGACTTGAAGCACATGAGAGGGAGAGATTTGTGCATTCTGCAAAATATTTTTATGGTTTTCAACCATAAAACTAGCACAATACTACAATAGTGAATTATCAAAATTTTCGTGTCTGATATGGATATAGCTACAATTATCCAAAAGGTTCGTATTTGACCATATGGATACAACTACAAAAGTTTATTCAAATTCTAACTAATTAAGTTTATTAAAATTCTAACTAATTGTCCTGGCAGAGTTAAACCAAACTACAAGATGGAAGTCAAACTACAGGATTTGACCATATGTTTGTGAAAGGACTTGGGCTTCAATGGTGAAAGGAATCAACATTCAACCATCATTTGTAAAATCTACAAAACATTTGCAAAACTCAAATGAAGCCCGACTCCAAAGCTGCGATATAGGGTTTTTTGAAGCAAAGAGAAAGCCACTTAGTAGAACAGGAAAAAGTCACGTGTACTAGCCTAGCCTTAGAAGATTGGATTGTGGCTAGACTCGGTGAATCCCTATGTCCAGGATTGCCCTCCACCTCCTGTACTTACTGGCATTTAATTTTAGCAAACTAATGCAACAAGGCATTTAATTTTAGCAAACTAATGCAAAAACGACACTAACATTAGGCAAGAATGATCGGAATTCTCTTATTCATATGCCTTTTAAACTATAAACTTATGAACCTCTTGGCCTAAAAAAAAAGGCAGAAAAAAGGCCAAATAAGACCTCGAAAAATGCCAAATAAGACCTCGAAAAATGCCAAATAAGACCTCCAATTTTTCAATTGGTTAATAACGAATGCTTTCAATGTTAAATAGGTTGAGAAAACGGTGAGAAAAACTAAAAGTTTGGTTAAAACCAATATTTATCAAAATATTGGCTCAGATTTCAACACAAATCGATTACAAAAATCAAATGTGCATTTAGAATGCTTTCTTATATTCTTGTACGAATTTTTTTACCATATTGATTTAAAAACAATATCATTTTTTGCATTTTGAGAAAAATATTTTAATTGAAATATCAAATACCCGAACAATGGAGACAAAGCCATCTTCACCATGAAAAGGGGTTTACATCCATAAAAAATGGATATTAAGACAATTTTTTTGTATTTTTGAGAAAAATATTTTAATTGAAATATCAAATACCCGAACAATGGAGGCAAAGCCATCTTCACCATGGAAAGGGTTTTACATCCATAAAAAATGGAGACTAAGACAAAGGGAAAGAGATTCAAGTGTGCATTAAACTTTATACATATGCCATTAAATAGAGTGTGCCTTCGAGTTCAATTGTTCTACGATGACTCTATTGGTAACTCCAACGAGACATCTCCAATGAGGCATGGAATATGACCCTTATCACATAAAATATATATCACAAACATATACAACATTAATATTTTAAACCATATTTAATTGCATAATGAAATATGACTCGACAATTTGCTTTAATAAGTGAGTTAACAATGTCACAAATTCAATTTTTTGGCAAGTTATACTTTAAATAAGGTAAATTTTTTTTCCCGAAAAGGAAAAATCTTAGTTTCCAGTAATAATGAATGAAAATTACATATTGAATTGTCCATAAAAAAAGTTTGCTAAAGGTATCTACAGACTTGTGAGCAATAAGACAAAGAAAGATATATATAACATCATATTAAATATATTAAGAAACAATCTTGTATATGACTGTAGGAGGTCGCTTTATCAGTATGCATATTTTCATTCCATACACAAAACTGTAAAGTGTACAAATAAGACACTAGCCATATCCATTGAAACAAAAAAGTGATTAGTCCAATATCTGATCAACTGCCATTTGAGGTCTGTATATAAAAGGCCTGTGATAATACTTGAAGTGATCACTTCCCCTTTGTTTTGAGATCTTCCATGTCCCCTAGGCTTGCTATGTGCTCTCCTTGGAAAGTCCATCAACAACCATGTTTCGCCCTCCTTGGAAAGTCCATCAACAACCATGTTTCACCCTCCTTGGAAAGTCCATCAACAACCATGTTTCTTTCCCTGTAGATATGGTGGCAAGTTGAATAGTAAAATTTTTGTTTAATCATCAAAACTTATACCAATAAAGGATTGAGTGTGTGCATGTGACATTGAGAAGATTCATTAAACCAATTGACCACGATGTGGGAATGACCAAAAATATGAATTTGTCGACATCCCTTCTAAGCAGCGAAAATCAAAAAGAGTTTGAGAACCATAAGTTCTACATAATTATTTTTCCCTTGGTATATACAAGCTTTGAGATGAAAATAATGATCATCATTAATGTGAAAAATAACCTCTCCATTGCATCTACCATCCCGTGAAGAGTCATCAAAATAGGTTCAAGGGTGAGAATGATCAATCCTTTCTTTAGTTATATGAGGAACTTTGGCTTTTTCAACATCATTAGGTACGCATTCATATATTGTGAGTACGTTTGCAACAATTTTTCCCTTTTGAGTGTCTTTATCCATAAAAAAATTACGGTTCCTATAGAGCCATATTCCTCAACTAATTAATAGGGGAAGATTCCTTAGTTTAACAGGATTCATTGTATTCCACCAGCTATGCCAGGAATTCATAAAAGAGGCCCCTTGTCATAGCTAAGACAATGAAATATTGTTGCATACCTCATTCCAAATTTGAATAACAGAAGGGCAGAAGATAAAAAGATGGTCTATCGATTTCTCTAAATCTCTGCATTATGGGTACCAGGGAGGTCCAACAATTTTTCTCTTCTTCAAGTTTTCTCCAGAGGGAATTTTGTTTTCTATCAAACTCAAGAGAACAAGTTTGGCTTTTGCTAGGCATATTAATCTCCAGATTGGCTTCCACCACCATGCTGAGACCTCTGATTCTTTGTCTGCAATGATAAAAAGCTAGCCCTCCTTAGGCCGATATTCCCTTGAGTCCAAATGTATCCATTGTAACTCATCCAAATTGTCTGGTAGTCTCACATGAGAACTATTTAAGGCTATTGTATAGTTAGTCCATCTCTGATGCCATTCTTTCAGAAGGTTTAAAATATTGAGGATTCATCCAACCTTGAACTTATATAGACACAGAATCTGGATCAACTACTTGATTTAGGGTGCGTTTGCCTTAGGTTCTCATAAAATCAACTAACTCGAAGGGAAAACAAAACATGTCTCCACACCTAAGGCACCTGTCCTAGCCAATTGCCAGACGATCCCCTGCACCCAACTTCCAAACCAAACCCTTCTCTATCACTTAAAAAAATACCAAAGCAACCTTCCAAACCGTTGAAACATTTCACCAACTACGACTTGTATTTATAATCCAGTATTCAAGAGTCCTCGGGAAGACATACTTTCTGTACACTACTTCTGTCTAAAGTCTTGTTGAGGAAATAAGTCTCCAACCTACTTTGGCATCCAACACTTTTGAGAAGCAATGGAGGTTTTTTAACCCCCACCCACCCCACTTTTTTGGGGTTGCAATCTTGTCCATTTTACCCATGGAAAAAATCAATCTTCCTTTGAACCTTGCCACAAGAAGTTTCCACAACACTTCTGAATCTTATTAAGAATTATTGTTGGGATCCAAGACAAAGACATCTAGAAACCTGGAATGGCTTCCAAGATATTTGATAACGACCAATCTTCTTGCCCGAGACAACCATCTAGAACTCCAACCCTTCATTTTTTTTTCTCAATCTTAGATAATAACCACTTCCAATCAAGATTCTTGTACCGGTTTGGTTTTAAATGAAAATCAATGTATTTTAAACCTTCATCAAAATCTAATAATATAAATTGAAAATGGGTTTGTGCATATTCAAGCTCGTCTCGTGAGCACCAAAATGTAGTAAAAGAAGATTTGTTACCATTGAATTCCATTCCCAAATCTTTCCCAAACAGGGCAAGAACATCTCTAATCACATTAGAGTCTCTTCTTTAACCATCACTAAAATGTAGCACATCATCAACAAAGAGGAGATGCAAAATAGACATGCCATCTGCCACCATTGCCCCTTTAAATACTCCATTATGTTTTGCTTCCCCAATTATCCTGCTTAGGCAAGTGAGGTAAAGTTTTATCTAATTTGTTTATACTTTTCAAAATTTTAATGACTTGTCTTCTAAAGATTCAAAAATCATTTAAAATTAAACTTGCTATCAATGAATAAAAGTCTAAGTTGCAATTCATGGGAGCAAAGCAATTAGTTGAATGGTCTTTGTTGAGTTCTCCCTAGTTGGAGAGCCTAGTTCGATTGTTGTGGGTTGCATTTGTGCACTTCTCAGTGCTAATTATGATTGAGGTTGGAGAGGGGTATAGTGGTAGCGACAATAGTTGAAATCTACATCCCCAACCACTCGAGCCAACCCAACTCACAAATAAGGAAAATCCTATAAATCAATATATATAATAATTAGTTATGTTGCATAACTTTAGAGCAATGAAGCTAAATAGGTGAAAATAGGTAGGTCATTGCTACATCCTACCATGGTAAAACATGCATAGTCATTTTTTAGAAAACACACACACACATATATATAGAGATTGATTCTATAGTAATTCTAACGATGAAATTTGTAGAGAGCACATGCTAATAATACAAGACAAATATTGGTAGACTCCACTATGGTTCTCATTAAACCTTGGAATGATTCCATTCCTTTCCATGACATTGAAGCCCAACTTTGGTAAGTTATTTTATGTCTTTTTTTTCACCCAACTTTCTAATTTGCAAAGGGATCCAAGAGCTTGAGAAATCAAGAGAGAGTCTACCATGTGCAAGTACACTACTATTCCACCAATCATAATAACATGGAGGTAGAAATGATATACATCTTGCATCTTGTTCTCCTCCTCTCCTCTTAGCTCCAATGGTTTGGTTGTCTTTTTTCTATGTTATCCTCTTGATATACTTTTCATTCCAATGCATGTACCAAGGGTTTGAAGATGCAAGTCTAAGTTTGTTCTTGCCAACACATTCAAGGAATTTTGCCTCAAAAGCTCTTCAAAATGTATAGAACATCACAAACTTGAGGTTAAGTTTATCATATCTATTTATCTTTATATGAATGACTCACAATTTCCCTTTTGCAATTTTACATTAATTCATTTATAACTAAGAAGAATTATAATTTATATATTTATGTGAGAGTGCTCTTATTCTTTGGTATTTGCGGGGTTAGAGATTTGAAAGAAGCCAATTCCAATCACAATAGCATGGGAATACATCAAACATTGGCCCAAGGAATCTATAATAAGTTTTTTATTATATATATATATATATATATATATATATATATATAATATATATATATATATATATATTTTGTATTTGAGTGGATTTGTTATATTTTTCTCAGTGAATTAAAGATTCTAATTTGGTAGGAGGAAATTGAAAATCTTTGTTACTACTTTGGAAAGGTTAAAAGAAAAATACTCTCAATTGAGGTTGTATTTGTTCTTTTGTTTTTACATAACTATGAGGGTTATATTTTTTTTTTGGGATTGGTCATTTGGTTGAAAGTTTAGTGATTATAGAGAAATACGTACAAGGAGATGTGATTTTTGAACTATGAATCTTAATTGTCCTACCTATTATGGTTTTTGACAATTTTGATATGTTTTTGTGTCTTTTAATAAACTTGACTACCAAAACATAATCTATCTTATTTTATTAATATGTGCTATGCACAAATTTCATCATTAGAATCATTATAAAGGTAATTTATATGAGCATATATCCTGAAGTACATGCTCTCTCTCTCTCTATATATATATATTAATGATGTGTTTTCTAAAAAATGATTCTATATATTTTACTATGGTAGAATGTAGCAATGACCTACATAATTTGGCCTCCTTAGCTTCATTAAACTATGGCTATGCAACATAACTCACTATCTATTTTGTGAGTTGGGTTTTCTTGAATAGTTGTGAGATGTAGATTTATCCTCTCCTTCTAAGTTCTATTCTCATAAATGACATGTTGAACCTATAAAAAGATTGTTTACTTTGTATATTATTTTATTTTATTTTTAATGTACTTAACAACTTTACCTATAAAATTACATTATATATAATAATCAACATATCATATAAAATTTATATTAGAATTTATTTTATTTATTATTTTTAAATTGTGAATAATTTTTCTTCTCAACATTAAAATTTTCGGGCATTAAAACTAAACTAATTTGAAAAGAATTAACATTCAATATAAAAAGAAGAATACAAAAATTATTAAATTTTAATAATAACTTGAATAATAATTATTAAAACCATAGCACATTAAATTTAATCTATAAAATTGAAATCCAAACTAATTATATAACATATAAATTTATTATTATTATTTCTTAATACTATTTTATTAATTTTATATAATAACTCTTTTATTACTATGTATTTATGCCTTATGCGATAGAGTATTGGTAATTGCACCTTTTAGGACTAGTAATAATTACTATATGCATTGGTGTCATACTAAATTGCTCATCTATTTAAAAACCATCTACCATCGAGATACATTAGGATAAGTGAGCCACTTTTAAGTATCTTGAAATGTTGTTTACAAATGAAAAATAGGTTAACAAAAGTTGATCGAGACAAAGGTCAGACGTTAACAACAATTGGATTGTTTTTGTTTTTTTAATGGTATTTTGAAATGAATTTTACAAAATTATGCCAACTTCATTTATGTTAGGATATGAAATGAAATGAAATGATATTTTAAGGTTTATGAGACTAAAAATAGTCTATGAGACCATTAGTTCTCTGTTTTTCGCTCTTTGCAATTCAGTCCTTTTTCGATTCAAATTGATGATGAGCTGGCCCAACCTTCCAACAGTCCCCTCGCTAAAAAGATAATGCCAAGAAACGGATGCTCACTTTTTCTCATAACTTTCTTTGATGTCTTTGAATGCATCACATTCCAAAATGAAATGTTTTTTCTGATTCCACAGCCTTAGACGTGCAAAATGTACACACCCTTTCTTCCCAAGCTTCTTTAGGCCTTTTCCACCATCCTGTTTCACACCGATGTTAATGTGAATTGGTCCTTAATTGAGCAATAAGAACCTTGGCCCTCCATGAAATGCTAGCTCCAATGAACTCTTTTTGTTGTAAATCACTAGGGTTGAATTCCTCAATGTAATATTTCTTCTTTCTACCCAAATCTTTTCCCAATACCTTTTTACGAAACTTCTCCATAACAAAATCCTTTAGCTCCTTGCTATTTGTGGGACAGGCATTGAGGTAGATATTCCATTTTTGCATCCATGTGTAGTTTTGTTTCATCCATGTTTTCTTTCTTTCATTGATGCCTTCATTGAAGATAACATTAGGCCATCTACCTACTCTCATTTGTTCAATTGTTTTTAGGTATCTTATGAGCCACACAATAGCAATTGCTTCAATGGAAGTTGCTCTTGTTTCACTCAACATTATCTCATAAGGTACCGAACTCTTTATTTTAAACTTGCCCATGATCAAGTGTTTTTGGATTTTCTCAATTTGTTTCCATTTTGAGATGGGAGTGCTGCTAGCCCACAATTCACACCCATATAGCATCACTGGACATAGTAGGAGTCCAAAAAGCACTTTAATCATTTTCCAATCCCATAACTCTGTCTCTCTACATCTGTTTTGAAGAGCATATAATGCTTTCCACCCTCCTAAAATTCTCTTCTTTTTGCAGTCCTCCCAATTGAGTTTGTTGTTGAAATCAATCCCAAGGTATTTGTACTCCTTTACTTCTTTAAGAATTTTGTCTTCAAAGAAGAAAGTATGCTGGATTTGCTTCCTTTTATTAGAAAAAATCATTATTTTGGTCTTGGTAGTATTGACTTGCATCCCCACTGCTCTACAAAAATTCTCAAGGGCATATAAGTGCATTTGTAATCCATGGGCCAATTTAGAAATCAATACAATATCATTAGCATTAAAAGAAGCTTTATTACAAACTCCCCCAACCGAACACCATCTCCACCTTGCAGATTTAGCTACTCTTCCAATTTATCAATATATAGACCAAAAAGAGTGGGGGATACAGGGCAACCTTGCTTGACTCTAATGTCACTTCTAAAGCTTTCTGAAATACATGGTGTGATTGAATTTTGAAAGCGTTGTCTAATTATTTTTGAGATTTTTTTTGGAATTTGAGGAAACAATTTAAAGTTGGATTGTGAATTTTTTATAATTTAAAATATATATTTTTAAATGTATAAATAGATTTGATATTTTGAATTTTTTTGGAGCATTTATATTGTGTTATTTATAATTCATAATTAAAATTTACGATTTTAATAATTTTTTGCCAAATTTCAAGCAAATTTCTAGTAAAAACTTCAAAACATAGAACATCTAAACTAAGACATTCTAAAATGAAAAAATGGCCCCATCGAGAAAAATATCTCTACAAGATGCGACATGGAAAGAAGTAATATTGAGTTGGCATTTTGAATTACTAAGCACATATCAATTTTGTTTGTTTTTCTTGTATATTTTCAAGTATGGAAAGTGAATAAACATCCAATTTGTAGTAGGAAAATTGGATATTGAGAGAAAGGGAAAGAGACCCAAGCATGCATTAAACTTGTATATATGTTGAGAAGTAGAGTGTGCCTTTGAGTTCAATTGTTCAGCCATGGTAGAGCCATTGAGACAATCTGAGTTGTTATATTTGTTGGTCAAAGAGGGAAATTTTCATTGTAAATAGGTCCAGAGTTGGAACAAACTTTTCCAATGCTTGAATATGATGCCATGTTGAATGTAATTGTTGACTACATCGTCCATCTGTTAGGTACTTTACTAAGTAAATAGTTTTGGTACTGCAGTGTATTCAATGCACGAGTAATAGTTTGCAATAATGAGTTAGACTGTATCAAACAAGGTGTTAGATTGAATCAAACAAGTAGTTTTATATATTCTCTATGTAATTAATTTTTGGGGTGGTGAGGCAAAGTGGTATTTTAATGTGAGAAGAGCTATGAAGCTCCATTGGTTTTTCAATCTGGGTAACTTGTTGTTTTATTGTTTTTTCTCACTCTTCCTCTTAAATTCCAACATGGTATCAAAGTCGAAGCTCGATCCATCAAGTTGAAGAGAGCCTCTAAAAAAGGAGGTCACCTGAAGATTTTATTTTTTTTATTTATTTATTTATTTATTTTTTTAATTTAATTTAGTTAATTTATTTATTTTGTTTTTGAGTTTTTATGTTTTTTTCTAGAGTTGATCTATAGATCTACCCAACCCATGGTTAAGGAGTGATAGCTATCATTTATTCCTTTTACAGGGTCATCATTTGTGTTGTAATCGTGACAAAACATTATCAAGAGAGGAGAAACGACCAAGTTTTGGAAAGGAAAATCCTGATAGGGGCCACCAAAGCCATAATCTGCCCTTGTTGAATTTCACAGAGAAGAAACCTCCATTGGAATTTCTCTAACTTGCACTGCATCAAGAGACCCAAGAAAGAGTCGTAGCTCAAGCCCACCATTAGGAGAAGGATCAACTTCCATATAAGGAAACAAAAACAAAAACAAAAACAAAAAAAATCACCCTATACACCAAACCCATAAAGTTGCCATCGTTTTCTTTGCAAATGAGTAGTTGTCAAGAGAGGGGCCCTATATACCAAAGTTGAGTCGAAGTTTATTTATGGAGATGTTCCTCTATTGTAAGTCTAGTGTTCTTTGTGGAGAAACTAACAGATATGGTTGCAGTAAGATTTTTTGTGTGGATCCATCACTGTAAATCCCATTCAAAGTCTTATAGGGAGACACCCTAATCGCACCAAGATCTTTGTTGAATGGTGTTGTCATTGATGTCACTCCTCCTTAGAAGAAGTGAAGGAAAGCCTCGACTTGTGTTGAGAACTCAATGCATGTAGGTATTAGGGTTTGATTCCTATTTTCTTGATAATTACTTGTGATTTATGTTGGATTATTTTACTTCTTTATTATGTTGTCTTTCATCAAGAAATTACCAAATTAAATGTATATTAAGATCACAAGAACAAGAGACACAAGATGTATGCACTCAGCCAGGGCAAAAACCCTATCTAGGGGGAACCCAGTCCAACTCTCCCACTCATAGGTTCAAATTAAGATGAGACAATCCAAGACCCTTTAGACCAAGACAAAGACCTCCTCCAATCACCAAGTCATCCCTTCCTTCAAGTAGATAATCTCTGCCAAATTTTCCAAGTGTCAGCTCTTCAAATGCAGCTTCAATCTAGAATTTCAGCCCCCAACTTTAGATTTTCGACCCCTAGCTTCAAAATTTTGGAGTTGCAACTAATTCAGAAATTTTGGCCCCTAGCTTTAGTCGAAAGATGATAAAAAACTTCGCAAATGTGAGAGAGATGCCCAAAAACTTCAATTTTTCTTCTTTCTTGGATTGGGTCTTCTTCTCCTGCACTTCACTCTCTTTTTCGTCCTCTTGCTCTATGTAGATCGAACTTGTTGAGTTTTCTTCCAAACAAGTCGAGCTCCCTCTATTTATATTGCTTCCATGATGTCAAATTACCTCCAATAGGGTCGATCTCCAGGACATGTCCGACTTGGTGAGGAGGGACAAAATGACTACTTTGAATCAAAAATAAATTTCTTACATGATACAAAATCCTAAGAAGGGTCTATTAAATGTGACAATGACTCTTTTAACTCTTGACAAAACCTAGAAGCCTTCAATGGAGGCTATGACCTAGAAAATAAATGAAAGAGTATGAAACCCATACTTCAATAATATTTTTATTTTATAATATTTTTTTCTTTTGACAAATACAATAATGAAGATCTAAACTAGTTACATCCTTCAACAACTTGAACACTTTATCTTGAATCATTTAATATATGTCCATGGATTGCACTAATTGGAAGTACGATGGAGAAGGATTCCATGGCTAGAAAATGTTTTACTCATTGAAAATATTAACCATAATCTACTAAGTGTGAGTCAAATGTGTGACCAAGGGCACACACTTCTATTCAAATCAATAACTCATCAAGGACCCTAAATAATATATACATCTGATATGAAACGGGAAAGGAAAGTTGTTGTTTTGTAAGGAAGATAAAAGTTGGCTTTGGCATAAGAGAGTGGGTCACATGCACTTCGACAGTTTAGTTAAAATCAACAAAAAGGAAGCAATAAGGGATGTGCTAGAAATATCGAAGCCAACAAGCACCATGTGTAAGCACTATCGGCTTTGGAAAAAACACGAGTTGAATTTAGTACCAAGGAATACTCCACTTCAAAGCCATTGGAATTGGTACACGTTGATCTATGTAGACCGATGAGAATTAAAGGATTGGATGGTGAAGAATACTTCATGCTAATTATCGACAATTACACTAGGATGACAATGGTATGTTTTATGAAGAAAAAGTTAGAAGCATTTGAATGCTTTAGGATTTACAGATATATGATTGAAAATAAGACCGATTTGAAAATCAGTCTAATCGAGGAATATGGAGGAGAAGATCAGATAATGGAGGAGAATTCAAGTCTAAATAATTCCAACACTTCTTTGAAGAAAAATGAATAAAAAACAATTCTTGATAGCTAGAACACCTCAACAAAGTGGAGTTGTTGAAAGAAAGAACATAACGATAGAGGAAATGGCTAGAACTATTTTGCATGACTCCAAACTAAGTAATATTTTCTGGGTACAAGCAATAGAAATTGTTGTTCATATTCTTAATATGGGAATTCTTAGAAGTAACAATGGAAAGACTTCATATGAACTATGGAAGGGGAGACCAACAAATGTCAAGCATGTTAGAGTCTTTGGAACCAAATTCTATAAAAAAAGGGAAGATAAAAGATTGAAAAACTTCACCCCTGGGTAGATGAAGGTATACTTGTTGGATACTCAAGAAGAATCATTGCATACAATTTCTATAATCTAAGACTCAACAATATAGTGGAAATCATAAATGTAACATGTTATGAAATGCATGGGTAAAATACAAAGTAGGGAACACATCTTCAAAGGAGCAAGAAATAGAAGAACCGAAGCAAGAAGAAAGAATAAAAGAAGAAGAACAATTATAAGAAGATCCAATTGTCAACCATGAAAAAACAAAAGATAATCAATATGCACCTTCTAAAGTGTCATCTCAAAGATGAAGCCTTGAAAGTGTCGAAGCTTTGGGATTTATTTTGGATGTGGAGACTTCAATCTCCACCTTGCACCACCTTTCCACCATCAAAATAAGATAATTGAATAAGATATATTACGCTGCTTAGCCACTGCACTTGATCACTATATTATACAACCACTGTTCTGATCATTGTCCAACCTTTGTTGTCAATAACCCTGCTATCAGCGCTTTCGATACTAGTGGTGTCAATTTCACTGCTACACTATCATTATCTCTGCTTTGGTCCAAAAATTAATAACCAATATGATCTTTGCAATACAAACCCTACTCAACTCATTTGCAATACATCATATAACATTACCATCATCATAAACCTTGCATACATAACATCAACAATACTTTGACTCTGAAGTATAATCCTAACATTCTTGTCAACTGTGTTCACACTTTCTTTGATCAATAAGTATCTATATATATATATATATATATATATATATATATATATATATATATATATATAATATATATATACTATCTTCTTGTATAAACCCTAGTATATTATGTGATCCATACTTTTTTGGCATACCCTCAAGCGAAACCACTAATTCATAATATGCTTTGACATGTAGGAACAACCAAAATAAATCCCAAAGAATGGTCTCCATGACATGTCCTTTTATCATCAACAACGTTGTCAAGTTAGATTGTAGAGACCTCAAAACTTGAACATGGAGGGCTTAGTTAATAAGCAACCTGAGTTGTCACTGCCACAAATCCCTAATGTGAAACTTTGCGACACACTTACTCAATAACCATCTTATCAGATATATGACAATAGTAATTACCATGGAAAGCAACACCATTCAAGGTTTCTTGCAATAAAATTGTTGCTTGGAATTCAAGTATTGCAGATAGACAGATGAATGTCTTTCTCATCAACAAAACCATGACATACTCACTATCACATAGTAAAACTGTTTCAGTGGTTTCCTTCCACATGCTAACTCCAAACAATTTAAGCAATAATAATGGAAATCAAACCTTTCTTATGAACAAAACACCTCTCAACAGTAGAACCCTCATCAAGTACAACATGTTTTCAACAAAACCCTTATTAACATTGGATACAATAGAGATAAGATCTCTATGGATGACTTTGTCACAAAGTCATGTAATATGTACTGGGTTATGGCCTTAGATTGTCCATGATTGCAAAACAACTACAAGCTGCCTCTAATCTTGATTTCTTGTCATGGGAACAATACAAGCAACTGTACTATGTTGTTGTTGTTGTTCGCCTTGGACTTTAGCTCAGATTTTGGCCATAGAATTGTCCTAAAATATTGTCTTTGCTGAGCCTCAATTCAAGATACAAATCTGCTGTGTCAAACTTGTTGAGTTTCCAAGTGCAATAGATACAAGCACAATATTTTTGAAATACTGATAATTAATATATTGATACATATCTTCCTTTAACAACTCCAATTTATCACTTGGCAATTACACTTCATAAATTCATCCGTAAAACCATAAAGACAATTGATACCACATTGCACAAAGAGAACACAATATTTACCCTAGGAAATCCCACTTAAGGGAAAAACCCAACAACATTTTTCTTAGAGAAATTCTTCAGTTCAACAAGAGATACACCTAATGCTACTAGTCGACTATGATGTCAAACTGACCAACAAAACTTATGATCAAACCTAGTCTCCATCCCTAAAGTCAAACCTTCAATCTACTCGCAACTTAGCTTGATCTGATCTTCCCTAGGCCAAAATCTAGCCTCCCAAGAACTACAAGAAACCCAAAAATTTTCCCTCCCATTTTGCCCAAAAATTCGATATGCCTATAATATGTTTCCCATAAACACACGTGCAAGCTAGAGATAGAGATGTAAATTAAAGAGAGATAGAGAAATATGGCCTTTGTCCTTATTTTCGTCCTTCTTGTCCTTAGATTGGATTCCCATGAACCATCTTGCTTGAGATAGGTCAAATGCCTTTATAGATGTTCTACCTTCGTGAATAGGTATGCCTCTTCACTGGGGCCAACTTGACTTGAGGGAAGACTGACTTGACTATTTTGGAGCCAAAAATTCAAATTTTAAATTTTAAAATTTTCTCTTTTAAATCTGACATGAAAAATATGTCTTACAATAATTCTTTCAAGGGTTAAATAATCAAAATGAATTGATTGGTATTCTTCCAACATTGCATCCTTCCAAACTTGCTATTTAGGGACTTCTTCATAGTTGGAAGGTTCAACATCAATAAGATTAGTCATCAATGCTATATAAAAAAAATTACCTCTTTGGCCTCTTTCTTTCCTTGAAGGTGCCACATTCTACTGTATGTCCTTTAGCTTCTTGCAACATGGATCTCAGCCAATATGGCCTCTTCTTGATTCCAGGGATGAAAATGGAGTCCACTTGTTCACTTGTCCCTTTTGACTCTTCTTGACGATCATCAAAATGTTCAAAAAAAACTGATGGACCAAAATCTTCTTCTTTCTTAGGAGCTTCATGTTGTTCATCCTCATCAGGGTCCGTAGGGAATTTATTGTATTTTCAATAGGACACATTCTCATCAAAGGTCACTTCCCTACAAACTTAAGCCTATTTTTATCCTTAAACATATATTCTATATGCCTTTGATGATTCACTATATCCAACAAATATTCCTTTCTTTCCTGTAGCTTCTAACTTCCTTCTCTTATCTTTTGGTACATGAATATAAACGTGACAACCAAATATTCTCAAATGACTAACTTGAGGTTTCTATCTAGTGAGTGATTCTTTAGGAGTCTTGTCTTCCAAAGTTTGATGAGGACTTCTATTTTGAATGTAGACGTCTATCATGGATGCTTCACTCAATAGAAACATAGGCAAGCCTTAATTGAGCATCATTGCCCTCACATATTTTTCAATAGATATGTAATTTCTTTCAATAACTTTATTTTGTTGCAGATTGTAAGGGACTATTAACTCCCTCTTAATCCTAGCCACATTAGAAAAGGAAATGAGCTCCTTGGAGGTGATTCTCCTCCATTATCAGATAGTATCTTGATCTTCTTTTGCCTTCAAGTTTTCTACTTCAGCCTTGAATTCCTAGAACTTGTGAAAGACTTCCTCTTTCATCTTCATGAAGTAAACCCATGTCTTGAGAGAGAAGTCATCAATAAACGTTACATAGTAGATGGAAATTCTAAGATATTTTATTGGCATCAGACCACATAAATTAGAATATACCAGATCTAGGATTTCCTTAGATCTACTTTCGCTGCTCGGAAAAGGATTTTTGAGATTCTTTCCAAGTGCACATTCTTTACATATTCCTTATGCTCTTCCTGCAAATTTGGAACACCTTAAACCATTTTCTTTAAGGATGGCAAAGTTTTATAGTTAGGGTGAGCATATCCTCTATGCCAAAGCTTGCATGTATTAATATCATTATGTACAAGTGCTTAAGTAGGTTGTTTCAAAAGTCTTTACAACCTTCCTTCATGAACTCAAATTATTCTAGTAGAATCAATAGTAGAGCCTTTGGGCCAAACAATAACTTTTCCATTAACAAATGATACTCTATCTCCTTTATCTTCCAAGCATGAAATAGGAATGAAATTCTTCTTCAAACCTGACACATATAATATATTGTTGAGATGAATGATATCACATGATTCTAGCTCAATGGATGTCTTTGTAATGCCTTTGAATGGATAATTGTTGTTGTCTCCAAGTTCAAACTTTTGTGCTATTCTCTTTCAATAAGACTTGTGAGATTGTCTCGATCTCTCGTCATGTGCCTTTAGGCACCACTATCTACTAGCCACAAGTCTTCACTATCTGCAACAGAACCAGTAAGAGCATAGAAACACAATAATTATTTATTACCTGGATTTTCGTTTTTTGGTTTCTTTGGGAGTTCTTCAAAATTTGTTGCAAAGGAATGTTGCTTCCCTTTTCTTTTTCTATCATTTGATCTTTCAGGACAATCATGTATAAAGTAACCAAATTTGTGACATTGATAACATTTAACCTTTGACATCTCTCTCCTTCCTTAAGGGGTAGATATTCTCTCTTCTGGTGTTCTTCCTTCTTTTATTCCTTGAAAACCAAAGTTATTTTTCCTCCACATTTCTTGAAATGAGCTACATATGCTTGAGAATCGCCTTCATCATATATCTGGATCTTTCCTCTTGATATGCGCCTGGACTCTTTTTTAATATAACTGGTCCATATTTCATCAAATTTCAGATCATCTTTCTAGCACATATTCCTGTTGCAAAAGCATCTCATGATTATGGTAAACCACTGAGAGCTATTGCTACTAATTCCTTATCAGAGATGACTTCATCAATTACTTGTAGTTGATCTCTTAGTTGAGATATCATCATAAAGTACGAGGCTATAGTATTGTTCCTTGTCATTCTAACTTCATGAAGTTCATTCTTCAAACTCATGGCTTGACCAATATTTTTTATAGCGAACAAATTGGTTAGGGCATCATAAATCTGCTTTGAAGATTGAAGAATTGAACATATATAATCAAGTGATCCTTGATAACGTCCACAACGATGCTCATGGTTGTGATATTGCCCTTCTCAAACTTTTCTTTCTCTTAATCTTTTTCAAGTTCGGTAACCTTACCTTTAACAATACCCAAGATACCTTCTTTTGCAGGGAGAATATCAATCCTTGTCTTCGAAGCCCTAAAATTTGTGGCTCCTTCTAATTTGTTTTCTGCCTCCATGTGGGAACCCATGGTCATAGACAACCAAATATATTGTAGATCTAGGGTTTAAAGAGTGATCCATTACCAAGATTCTTTAAGAGTGATATCAACGTCCTTTTCATCACCAAAGATATGATACCATGTTGAGTTTTCAAGTGCAATAGATAAAACAAAATATTTCTGAAATATTGATAATTACTTCTAATGATACATATCTTCTATTAACAATTCTAGTTTATCATTAAGAAATTACACTTCAAAAATTCAACCATAAAACCATAAATACAATAGAGATCACAATGCATAAAGAGAACACATGATTTACCCTGGGAAAACACACTTAAGGGGAAATCCCAACAACCTTTAACTTAGAGAATTATTTCAGTTCAACAAGAGATACACCAAATGTTGATAGTCAACTATGAGGTCACATTGACCAACAAAGCTTATGGTTAAACATGGTATGTAGCCCTCAAGTTAAGCCTTTAATTAAACCTACAACTAGGCCTGATCTAATCTACCCTAGGCCAAAATTAGACCTCCTACAAATTGTCCAAAAACCTAGAAATTCAACCTCCCAGTCTGCTTAGAAATTCAACCTTCCCAGAATATGCTACCCAAAAAACTGCCCAAAATGACATGTGTGAGTTAGAGAAAGAGAGATGCAAGTTAGAGAGAGAGAGAGAGAGAGAGAGAGAGAGAGAGAGAGAGAGAGAGAGAGAGAGAGAGAGTCGTCCTTCCTTTCGTTATTGTCCTTCGCTTGGATGCCCAAAAACTGTCTTGCTTGAGAGAGGTCGAATGGTGGTCTTATGGAGGAGGTTGAATGCCTTTATATAGATGTTCTACGTTCATGAATGGGTGTGTCTCTTCACTAGGGCCATCAAATTTAAAAATTTTCTCTTTTAAATTTGACATGAAGAACATGTCTTACAATAATTATTTCAAGGGGTAAATAATCAAAATGACATGAAGAACATGTCTTAAAAATTCTGTATAAATTATAAGAGCTAAATATAAATAATGAAGACTGACTATAACTACAAAAATTGACAAAACTATACCAAAAAAACCTTCAAATAGGCCTAAAAATTGTCCTTGAAAGTAGCCTAATTTGACCTTCTTGTGGCCTAAAGAACTCTGCTTTTTCTTCCAGAACAAGCCTTGATCATACCCCTAGTCTGTGACCTAGTTTCCTTTTTCAATGCATTTTTCTCAGGTCTACCAACCTCCATCTGCGGCTACATAAGCTTATTTGCAGTCTTAATGAGGTCCGTTTTGTGGCTTAACACATGCCCTTCTTTTTGTGATTTCCTTAGATCAATTGCGGCCCAAAAAAATACCTCAGATGCCTTATAAATGTTCTGAAACTAACTTTTGAATAGTCTTAGAAAGGTATGAAATTATGCTTCTGATCAGGCCAAAAATAGACCTCAGAAACAATTGAAGTATAACCTAGAAATGACCTCATACTTGACTTTAGAAATATCTTAGAGAGGGTTGAAATAAGCCTAAGGAAAGGGACAAAAGAATGCCTCAGTAGCCTGAAATATTCCCTAGATAGGGGCCAAAAGTTTCTTAGAAATGAGCCTCAAACAAACGTCACAAACTGCTTCTGCATTAGCCTTCAAAACCTAGTTTTGTCGAACAAATCCCTATACAAAAAAAGAGAAAACAATAAGCCTAGAACATCCTCATAGCTCAACCTTCTTCTTTAGATGATCACTTATGTCCATAGCCTCAAGAATTTCAGACCAAAATACAAAAGATAAACATGGAATGAATTCTATTTTAGGGGAACCAAGGCCCATTTTTATACTTGAAGGAGGGGGTCAATAAGGGGAGTCGACTAGCCCTAAAGCATGGAGCCAACTTGAGAAATATCAAAATTAAAATTTTTAAATTCATAATTTAAATGAATTGACCTTAAATTTGTAGAAATTAATGTGTAGATTCAATGCTGCTCATGAAATTTACTAAATCACAAGACTTGAAGCTACTCTATTGATTTGCAGAAGTTAATTCATCATTCGAAACAAGAATAATAAACATGCAAAAGGAAAAATCACACATGCACAAAGATTTATCTAGGGGAAAATAATTTCTCAAAACCCCTTACTATCTATATTTCATTAACTAGAGAATAGAGAAGAAATACAATGCTTTCTCAAGCCTAAGCACACCCTGTAAGTGTATAGTCTATCCCTCTGCATGACTGACTGAACCTGGTCAACACTTAGCCAATTTAAAGCCTTCCCAAGCTCCTATTTCCTTGCGCTATTCCCTTGGTGAATTGCCTCTATTTTTTAGGAATTTCACACCAAGGAATTGTACAATAGAATTAGGTCAATCTTTGATTGCATGCACCACCTGTACACATGGGAATATACTACAACTGATAATACAATGCCTTGGAATCTCCATCTAAACTGGGTAACTCGAATTCTCTGCATGCAATAATTATTTTGGGTTGGTTGATTAGTTAACTAGTTGAACACTGAGTGTGGTTGAAGTTCCACTTCCACAACTTGACCTCCACTAGTTCTTCTGACAATTAGAACTAGTTAAACTAACAATAACTCAAATTAACTAAAATAGATTGCTACAAATTAACAATCAATCATGTAGAAATGAACTCAAACTTCCCTAACTCAAATTTACCGAGGTAATTGAGTAACAAGAGCCATGTCACCTCAGTTAACTACCTCCAAGTATTGTGCTGAAATTAGAAATTCAAATTTTAATCTAGTTTAACCAAGGCAAAGTCAAAACTAGATTTTCTTGCTGCATTTTCAACACTCCCTCTCAACAAGGAAGGGATTATCAGATAACCCAATCATACATCTATGGAACTCGAATTTTCCTCTTAACAAAGCCTTTGTTAAAAATATTTGCATCTTGTTCCTCTGTAGGAATGTATTCCAACAACATGATCTGCCTCTGCACACAATCTCGTAGATGGTGATACCAGATGCCGATATGCTTGGATCGATCATGAAATACAGGATTCTCAGAGAGTTTGATACAACTCTGATTATCATAGTAAATCACTATAGGATCCATCATCTGACCAAATAACCCAATAAAAATCATTCTCATCCAGATTACCTCACATGCTGCTTGAATTACAACCATGTACTATGCTTCTACTGAGCTGAGCCCCAAAGATCTATGCTTCCTGCTATACCAAGAAAGCGCTACTTGAGTCCATACAAAACTCGCTTGAGCCTGCACACATGCGATGCTTTGTCAACGGTCTCAAACCCCTCTGGTTGCTCAATATACACCTCCTCCTCAATAACTCCATTGAGGAATGTTGTCTTCACATCCATTTGGTGGATCTTTTACCCCATTTGTACTGACAGTTCTAGAATTGACATGATGGATGAGTACCTTGCTACTAGAGCATAGGTCTCCTAATAGTCAATTACCTCAACCTGAGAGAACCCCTTGGCCACAAATCTAGCCTTGTGTTTCTCTATGCTTCCATCTACTGTATGCTTTACCTTGTAAATCCATCTCGAACCAACCATTGATTTGTTTACTGGTCTTGGGACCACTTCCCAAACACTGTTTCTGATGATGGAATCATATTCCTCTACCATAACATCAACCCATACTGGTTTCTCTACAACTTCCTCAAATGAGGATGGCTCAGTCTCCACAAGCTCACTCATTAGAGCCATGTAGCCAATGTACTGATCAAGTGACCTCCTCTGCTTGTGCTGTGATGTGGGTGGTCCCTTCATTCTCTAGATGTCTCTGCTTGAGTGGATGTATCCACTTTCTCCTCCTCTACTTGTGGCTACTCCAAAATTTCCCGAGGTTCTTCCTTTGGACCCAAAAACTCCCGATCAAGATGCAACTGAATCTCCCTCTCAAGAGAACACCTCATTGCCTTCTCCTCATCAAATTTCACATCCCTTCAGACCAATGTCATCCCGAGGAATGGCAAGTACACACAATAGTTATGAAGTGTATCTGTGTACCCACAAATTTTCCTAACTTTGTTGTTGGCTCTAGATTTTTCCTTTCTTCCTAGGAAACATGACAGTAAATTGATGATCCAAAGATCCTGAAGTGTGAGACATTTGGTTTCTTCCCTGAAAAAGCTTCCTCTAGTGTACTCATGCCAAGAATCTTGTGAGGACTCCTGTTTTGCAAAAAGACCGCTGCGTTGCATGCTTCAGCCCACAAGTGCAGTGGTAGGCATTGGTCATGCAACATTGCCCTTGCTACTCCCAAAATACTTCCTCTCAGCCACCCCATTTTGTTGTGGGTTATGGGGTGCTGTCAACTCCCATCGAATGCCTTCCTTTGCACATAAAGTTTTAAACTCATTGGACACATACTCACCTCCGTTATCGCTCATGAGAGCCTTCGCTTTTTTGCCAATTTATTTCTCAAAAAGTGCTTTAAATTCAACAAATTTGGAGAATGTTTGGTCTTTCTTTTGCATGAAGTAGATCCAACACTTCCGTGAGCAATCATCTACAAATATAACATAATACCTGTGCTTGGCAGTGGAGGCTGTCGAGAATGGTCCACAGACATCAGAACAAATCCTTTCAAGGATTTCAGGCCTTTTTTTCCCGATCATTGGAGGTGGATTTTGTGTACTTCACCAATGTACACCCTTTGCATGTATCCCACTTCTCTAGTGCTCTTTTGGGGAGGCCTGTAGAAATCTATTGCATGATATTCAAAGAAACATGATGCAAATGGCCAAGTCTTCTATGCCATAATTCGCCAACATATCGGCTTTGCACCTTCTCTGCTTTTGTGCACAATGCTGCACAATATTCCACATCTAATTTGTAGAGGTTCTTCACTCGAACCCTGATCTGCTTCACTTGTCTCGTGGCAATGAGTCTCAAGAAAGAATTTCCTTTGTTGAATATCATATCATAGCCATAGTCTTCCAACACAACTACATAAACTAGATTCATCTTCAGACTCGATACAAACATCACATCCTTGAGCCTGAGAGGGGATCCAGACTCCCTCTGAAAAGTATTTGTACCAATACCAATCACGATATACTTTCCATCATATCCCATCTTGATGTACATCTGGAGATCCTTCTCCTCCAAATCACTGAAAAATTCTTTGTTCCCCGTCATGTGGAATGAGTCACCACTATCCAAATACCACACACTACCTATCATTGTGCTTGACATGCATGCAATGAGTGTGAATTCCGATCCTATTGAGGGCTTCTTGCCTGCCTTCTTGTGTGGACACTTCGTGGCATAGTGTTCCAGTTCATGACAATGAAAGCACTTGATTTTGGACAAGTCTTTCTTCTTGTCCCCTTGACCAGATTCTTCTTTGGATTGGGATTTATTACCTTTCCCTTTATTTTCCTTTCCAGCCAAGGCATAATTCTCCTTATCCTCACCCTTGGATGAGGTCCCATCTCTGGTGTTCTACCTTATCTCCTCCTGTACCAAATCAGACCATAAGCGTTCCTAATTTGGTAGTTTCTCCCTCACATTCACTGAATTTTAGTAGTTGTGCCAGCTCTTGAGAAGGCCTAGAAGGGCTAGGATCACCAAATCATCCTTTGCTATAGTAATACCAACTTAACCAAGTTCATCATGACACTGTGTGAACCTTCTCAAGTATTGTGGAATGGTCTCGTTCCTTTGCATCTTGATATTCCAAATATTTACCTTGAGTTCCAATTTCCTATGGTCACTAGTATTTTGGAACAAATGTGTCAGTGATTTCCACATTGCATATGGAGTATCTTTCCTATGGAGATTAGAGACAATATGTTCTTCTACTCCCTCCAATATGATCCTCCTCGCATTAGCAACACACTTCTTCCATTCTTCTAGATCCCTTGCATCAGATGCTGATGGTATCAAAATATCATTATCAATTAATTCCTTCAACCCATTATCCTCCAGTATTGCCTCCTTGCGGTCCTTCCATGTAAGATAATTTGAGCTTCCCTTAAGGGCATACTCGAGCCTTAGTCCATTGAAAGCCATATTCTCATTCCTGAATAAAACTTGCGACCTGATGTGCAACCTCTAACCTCCTGTAATGACAACTTCAAAATCTTTGTTATATAGTGATTCCAACTCCGATACCATGTAGAAATTAATGTGTATATTCAATACTGCTCATGAAATTTACTAAATCAAAATACTTGAAGCTACTCTATTGATCTGTGGAATTTAATTCACCATTTGAAATGAGAATCATAGACATGCAAAAAGAAACATCAAACATGCAAAGAGATTTATCTAAGTGAAAGAAACTTTTCAGAACCCCTTACTATCTATATTGCATTAATCAGAGAATAAAGAGGAAATACAATGCTTGCTTAAGCCTGAGCACACCCTACAAGTGTATAGTCTATCCCTCTGCCTCCCTGATTGAACTTGGAGAACACTTAGCCAATTTCAAGCCTTCCCAAGCTCCTATTTCCTTGCACTGTTCCCTTGGAAAATTGCCCCTATTTTTTAGGAATTTCACACCAAGGAATTGCGCAATAGCCTTAGGTCAATCTACGACTGCATGCACCACCTGTACACATGGGAATACACTACAATTGATAGTACATTGCCTTGGAATGCCCATCTCAACTGGGTAACTAAAATTCTCTACATACAACAATTATTTTGGGCTGATTGGTTAGTTAATTGGTTGATCACTGAGTGTGGTTGAAGTTCCACTTCTACAACTTGACCTCCACTAGTTCTTATGACAGTTAGAACTAGTTAAAATGACAATAACTCAAATTAACTAAAATATATTGCTACAATAGCAACCAATCATGTAGAACTGAACTCAAGCTTCCCCAACTCAAATTTACTGAGTTAACTGAGTGACAAGAGCTATGTCACCTCAGTTAACTACCTCCAAGTATTCTATTGAAATAGAAATTTGAATTTTAATCTAGTTTGACCAAGGCAAAGTCAAAACTATATTTTCTTGCTGCATTTTCAACAAAATTCCTCTTATGGAGTTGATTTCTCAATGAATATTTTCTCCTTTTGTAGACAATTTGGCTAGCTCAAGATCCACATAATCTATTCAATATTTTCTTAAATATTAATGTTAAAATTTAACCAATCATAAAGCTTCCTTTTATCATTCATTTGGGTACCATGGCCACACTTTCACGGCTTCATCTTTGATATGAGATAACTCTTCAATTGTGAGGAGTTACGTGGCATGCCACCTACCATTATAAATAGTATGATGAGTACTATCAAATAATAATAGTCTTGCAAGAAAAAACCACTGATATTCCCATTCATTTTCCTCAACAAGTATGGGGTATCTTGATTTAATTGCTAGGGATTGGATTCCTTTTCTTTCTTCCAAGGATCCTTCTCCATTGGTACTTCTAATTGGTGTAATCAATAGAAATATATTAAAAGTGTTCAAGATAAAGTGTTGAAGTCAAGGATTTCCTTGACTACTTCCAATTAGGATTGAAATCAATGACAACACCATTCAACAATAACCCCCTTTGTCATTGACGGTAACACTCATACTCCCCCTGTGATTGCTGCTCCCCATATCTCCATGCTTTTGATATTCCTCTCCTTATTTCTCTTCCCCTTTGACATCAATGGAAAAGGGTAACTCCCCTTGATTAAGTATCTCCCTCTGTCTTCAATTTTCCTTTCTCTCCCCAACAATTTCTCTCCCCTTGTCTTGTTGAGTTTCTCTCAACTTGCCATTTTGATTCTACCTAAAAATATGCTTTACTGAAAAATTCACTTATGATAATGACAACGATTCCTGTTTGCAATTTTTCCAAGCTCAATCTTGAAGTGCCACAAAAAATAACCATGATTATGTTTTTCAAATCTTATGCTCAATAGTACATAATGTGAGACTAATTATGACCGTAACATATTTGTTGCAATAGATCACCACATATTACTGCTTGAAAACATACTTGAAACCTTCAATCATAAACCACTGAATTTCACCTTGAAGTAATCAACCAATCTGACATGAGAAATTCAACAAACCATCATTAAATCATTGTGAATCTTCCTTTCCAAATCAAACTGCCAAAGGATAGATATGAAAATTTGTAATTGTTGCTACATAAAGACCCCCTCTTCAACATTCACAATATTGAAAGTCTTCAAATTGATTTTTTTGGAATGATATATGAACCCGATTTGCTACAAAATCATTATTTTGAATCCTCACATCTTCCTTATGGTCTCCCAACTTCACAAATCTTGTGAGCATGACCTTTGATATTTCTTCATTCACATGTTCTTCTTGCTTTTGTTTTCTTCTCCAAACCTTCTTGTACTTAACATCATTATTTTTCCTTATGGATGAATTCATCATGCTTCTGTAACCATGAGCTATGTGTCCATAGTTATGGAATTTGAAGCATTCTGTATGATACTTGAATGATGAAGCAACTGAAATACACTTTATAGTGATGATTCCCTTTTGATATCTGTCTAGTGTAACTACAAGCTTGCTTCTAGGATTTTAATAACGTCCTTCATAATCATTCTTGCCATAAGACTTGCAATCCCTAGCCTTATGCCCATAATTTGTACATGAAAAACAATAACCCAAAAACATATAAGTGTACCTGGATGAGATGGCTTTCCTTGATGATGTTGATATTCAGAAGATATTCTTTCTTGGAGGAGGTTCAGTCCTTTGTTTATCCTTGTTCTCAACATAAATTCTTGGAGCAACAATACTTTCAATATTCTTTTGTCTTTCACTTAGGCTTTGAAGAAATTTTCTTTCAAGCTTCTCTTCAACCTTGCTCTGTGGGGCCTTTGAACTTTTGCATTCATTGCATGGATCGTCACCTGATTCTTTTTCCATCATCTTTAAGTGAACAATTTCTTGATCCTTTTCGCTAATGACATGATTCTTCTTATCATTATTAGGCAATTGTTGCTTTTGCCATTTCTAGAGCCTATTTATTTTAGCTAGATTTGTGTCAAGTTTTCTTTTCTTTCGAGTAATTTCTGCCTCATAGTCTCGAACCTGTATTTTCAAGATTTTTTCTCCCTTTTTTGCCTCCTCTACTTTAAGTCTTAAGAGGGAAACTTCTTCTTCGAGTATATGTTTTTTCTTCTTTATTTCTCAAAGATCACTCATCATATTCACGATCATCATCATCATATTCATCTTGGTCTACATGTTTCTTTAAGTATAGGTTTTGAAGCTTCTCCCAAAGCTTTTTTGGCTTATGAGTATTGATTCAATTTGGTTTTCATACTATCTGGTAGGGCACTTAGAATGACATTCATTGCTTTTGTATTGTATCTTCTTGATTTGTCCGTAGACTTGTTTCTATAAATAATTGAATACCATACATCATATCCAAGAGCTCCCAAATAAGATTCCATTCTACATTTCCAAAATCCATAGCTTGTTTCATCAAACAAAGGAATTGGGCCAACTTGTTTCTCTTCATTAATTGTAACAAATTCTGAAACTAGTGCAATGTTGGAGACTTCCTTTGACCATTTAGAGGCATGCTTCCTTGATTTACCCATATTTGTTCTCTTGAGATATTATTTTTAGTTGTTAGGATACAACTAAATGAACTTTCTCTGATTCTAATTGAGGCGGCGGGGGGGGGGGGGGGTCAATTAAACATTAAGGATTAAAAACACCATTCAACAATTTCTTTTTAGTTCTTAGAGTTTCCATTGTAAGCCAATTCCGCTTGCACTAAGGTATTAATACCTTGGTTAGGGTTTTAGTGAGTTAAAAATTGGGGAGAAACCCCCTAATCCACAATAAAGGGGAGTTGTTTTAGAAGTTAGTCATGGCTTCCACCAACAATCAGAACACATAGGGTCCCATATTGAATGGTATAAATAATGCAATATGGGAAATTAAGATGAAGATATTTTTGAAGAATTTAAACTATTAGGAAGCAAAATTCACAAAATATGAAGAACCAAAAGTTGCACACTTAGTAACATTGACAAATTCCTAAAGCAATGCTTCATCACAGAAAAAAGAAAGGATTTAAGAGCACTATGGAGTTTTCATAATGGAGTTGAAGACTCCATATTCCCTAAGATTTCAACAACAACTAGTGCTTATCAAGCTTGGGAAATTTTGGAAAAAACATACTAAGGCACAAACAAGGTCAAGAATGCAAAGCTTCATATCCCGTGGAAGAAATTTGAAACTTTACAAATGAGAGATACTGAAACAATAAATCAATGTATGATTTAGGTCATGGAGGTAGTAAATCACCTTATAACTCATGGATAGGGTGATACCAATCAAAAAGTGGCTAAGAGAATTCTTAGAAGTCTCCCACCTTAATTTGACATGCTTATGACAACCATAGAAGAAAGTAAAGATTTGACCTAGTTTTCAAATGAAAAATTGACATGATCAATGTTAAATCATGAGTAAAGATTTGAAGGTAGAAATAACTTGTTAGAAAATGATTTTCAAACTCAAGCCACAATAATTAGAGAAGGAGGAAGAGGTAATAAAAGTAGAGGTAGAAGAGGAAGAGGAGATTCTAGAAACATAAACAACACATTAAGTCAACGTTAACAACCACAAGATCAACCTCAAAATCAAAAGGGAAGAGGCAAAAACAATAGAGAAAGAGGAAATATACAATGCTATTAGTACAAGAAGTATGGCAATTTTGAAAGTGAATGTAGGAAGAAATTTTCAGATTTAAACAAAGTCTACAAAAATGTTTCAAACATTGATGAAGGTGCATCATATTCCATGTTTCTTTCTTGTTCAATAGAACATGAAAACAACAATGAAGACCTCTGGCTATTGGACAATGGCTACAATAATAATATGATAGATAACAAAGATGTTTTTTCAAGTTTTGATGAAATAGTTATATCTCATATTAAATTGGGTGATGATCATCTTGTTAATGCCTTAGGAAAAGGTATTGTTACAGTTGTAAACAGGAAAAATGAAAAGAAGGACATTCATGCTGTCTATAATGTATAAAGTCTAAAACAAAATCTTTTAAGAATAGGACAAATTGATGAAAATTGTTTTGAAATCAAGGTTAAACATCCTACTTGCACAATTCTTGACAAGCCACCCAATCCAAGAGTCATAGCAAGGATCCAAATAACCAAAAGTAGGATGTTTCCTATAGTCATGAGAAATGTCAATCAACCATTATCATATGCTCAACTCGTAACAAGTTATGACGAAACTTGGTTCTAGCATCTTAGATATGGCCATTTAACTTATAGTCTTGAACTTTTGCAAAAGAAGTCTATGGTCCTAGGTCTGCCTATGATAGATGTCCATCATAATCCATGTGAAAGTCATGTTATTGTGAAACATCAAAGAAATAATTTTCTAAATATTGTTAGCTATAGAGCCCAAAGTCCACTTGAGCTAGCACACATAAACCCTTGTGGTCCAATGCAAACCCAATCAATAGGAGAAAGTTGTTACTTTCTAACCTTATTGATGATTTTAGCAGAATGCCACATGTATTCTTCATATAAAACAAATCTAATACATTTGAAATATTAAAGCAATTCAAAACCATTGCAGAGAAGTAAAGTGGCAAGTAAATCAAAGTATTAAGACCATATGGGGAAGGTTAATATGATTCCAGAGAATTTGCAGCATATTATAGGGATTAATGTATCAAAAGGAAATTTACAACAAGGTACACTCCACGACAAAATGAAGTTGCAGAAATGTAAAATCAAACAATTGTGAATATGGAAAGAAGCATGTTGAAGGAACATAATTTTCCAAATGAATTTTGGGAAGAAGCAATAACATGCTCAATTTATATTCTGAACAAATCTCCAACCAGCAACGTTAAAGACATATTTCCCTTAGAAGCTTGGAGTGGTATGAAGACAAGTATATAATACTTGAGAAGTTTTGGTTGTTTATCCTATGCACATGCTCCAGAACAAATGAGAAGGAAATTGGATGGCATAAGTGAAAAATGCATATTTGTTGGTTATAGTGAAGAATCAAAGGCTTATAATTTGTACAATTTTGTCACCAAGAAAGCAATATATTTTAGGAGATGTTAAATTCTTTGAATATTAAGCATGGAATGATCAAGATAATAGAGAAAATAGAAATCAAGTTCCTCCACATGCATTTGAACCAAGTGAAGCAACATAAGTAAAACAACAAATACAAGGACTACCACAGTTACAAGTTCTAGTTGAAGGGGCAAACCAAGGAGGAAATAGTTCACACAATCCATCCTCAACCAAAAAATTTGATCCCTCCATTCTGCAAAAAAATAAGAAGGTTGAGAGAAATTTATGAACAACTAGATAATGAACAAGTACAATTTGCCTTGCTGTCTTGCTAGCCAACACCTTTTGAAGAAGTGGTCAAAAAGAAAGAATGGGTCGAAGCTATGAATAAAGAAATTGATACAATAGATAATAATGACACATGGAGTCTTACAGATCTACTAGTAGGAAAAACAAGCATTGAAGTCAAATGGGTCTATAAGACCAAATTTAATGAAAAAGACAAATTGAAAAGCATAAATACAGATTGATAGCAAAAGACTTTACACACAAATCTGGAGTAGATAATGAATAGGCCTTCACCCTAGTAGTAAGGTTGGATACTATTAGAGCAATATTAACAATAACAACAAAAATTCATCGACTAGTTTACCAAATGGATGTGAAATCAACATTTTTAAACGAGATCTTGAAGGAAGAAGTTTATTTAGATTTTCCTTTAGGATATGAAGTCAAGAGTCAAGCGCTGAAAGTTTAGAAGTTAAAAAAAGGATTTTTATGGTTTAAAACAAGTTCCCATAGCATGGAAAAATAGAATTGATTCTTATATTCCCAACAAAGGATTCAAACACAACATTAATGAACCCACTCTCTATAAAAAAATAAATTTGCAAGGTAATATTTTAATTGTTTGCATTTATGTTGATGATATGATTTATGTAAGAAATTTTTAGCTTGAATATTTTCAAATAGCTATGGAGAAGGAATTTGAGATGAGCAATATTTGTCATAGGCACAAACAAGGTCAAGAATGCAAAGCTTCAGATCCTCCGGAAGAAGTTTGAAACTTTGCAAATGAGAGACATTAAAGCAATAGATTAGTGTATGACTTAGGTCGTGGAGGTAGTAAATCACCTTATAACTCATGGAGAGGGTGCCACCAATAAAAAAGTGGCTGAGAAAATTATTAGAAGAATCCCACCTTCCTTTGACATGCTTATGACAACCATATAAGAAAGTAAATATTTGAATCAATTTTCAATTGAAGAATTGACAAGATCAATGTTAAATCACAAGTCAAGAATTAAAGGTAGAAATAACTCATTAGAAAATGCTTTTCAAACTCAAGCCACAATTAGTATTGAAGGAGGAAGAGGTAATAGAAATAGATGTAGAAGAGGAAGAGGATATTCTAGCAACATAAACAATGCATTAAGCCAACCTTAACAACCATAAGATCAACCTAAAAATCAAAAGTGAAGAGGAAAAACAACAAAGGAAGAGGAAGGATGGACAAGTCAAATATACAATGCTATTAATACAAGAAGTATGACCATTTTGAAAGTGAATGTAGGAAGAATAGTCATGTTTGAACAAAGTAAATATAAATGTTTCAAACACCGATGAATGTACAACATATTCCATGTTTTTTTCTTATTCAACAACATAAGAAAACAACAATGAAGACCTCTAATTACCAGAAAATGGCTGCAATAACCATATGACAAGTAACAAAGATGTATTTTCAAGTTTTGTTGAAATAGTTAAATCTCAAATTGAATTGGGTGATGATCATCTTTTTTTCACTGGAAAAATCGTAATCTTTCATTAACTTGAAAAATTACATATTGTAGATGCGGTATGCATATGCTGTATCTATCTAGCCCCAGAGGGCTCAATCAAAAATTTGAAAATTCTGCAAAATAACTGTATACTGTCCAAAACATCAAGCATGATATTCATATAAAGGAGCCTTGTATTAAGTCTGTACATTTGCCACACAGGGCCATACATAAATATCCTATATAATATATTCAAAAATAAACATTTGTTCAAAAATTTTCAAAAGATAACCAGATCATGGGCTATCGGCTCTGTAATAATGTAGATCTATGTAAGGGAAATGATAGAGTGGTATTCGTCTGTCCCTTGTTGTTCCTGGATCATCCACTCTCCTCTGGGAAGTATCGTGGTCGCCTTGGATAGCTCGTCAGCACAGCTGTTATGTTCCCCGTAAATATGTTTGCATGTGATATTATTAAATTGAGCCTTGAAAATGTTTATTTCATCCAAAATATTACTGAGTGTGTGTATGTGACAAGCAGTACTATTATTGAACCAATTGATAATAATCTTCGAGTCTCCAAATATATTAATGCTCATGCGGTTATGCCCCAAAGAGAAAAGCAAGAGATGATGAAGGGTGATGAGTTTAGCGAAATTGCTTGTTCCAGCCCCTAATACCATCTTAACTTTGAAGTAATGATGATCACTAATGAATAGGATGAATCCACCACCACATCCCTGCTGCTGTGTTGCACCATCAAAATACGCCCAAGGGGTATTTTTATCAATAAGTGGAGGAGCATGTGGCTTGCGGGCTTGGGGTTGTGGGGGCTCAAGCATCTCATTGAATGCTTATATTATACAAGCCGTAGTGTGTGGCTAACACACAGTTTTTTTTTAAAAAATGGAACGATTTCAAGCTAGCCAGAGATGCCAGCTGATAATCAAAGGGATACTTTGAAGTTTTGACCCTTTATGTCGATGATAACAACTTCCCCATGCTTTGTTAATGTCTTCACCTTCCCAGAATCCCGTGAAGCATATAGTAGAGGAAATATTTTTCCAAAGATCAATCAAGGATGAACAATTCAGAAATAGATGTGAGGTCGATTCTGTTGATCTTTTGCATAATGTACACCAATTTGGCCCATGGAAGGATTGATGCATAAGATTATCGCCAGTGGGAACTTTATCTTTTAGAATACACCAGAAAAATAGTCTGGTCCGAGGAGGCACAGTAAGTTTCCATATAGACTTCCACCAGAAGGTAATCAAATCCTGTACCTTGTGGGAGATCAGGGCTAAATAACTAGACTTAGGAGTGTATATACCACTGTTCGAATGACACCAAGTGAGTTCATTCGGGCCCTCTTTTATCTTGATATGAGATTCAGATAGAGTAGAGGTATAATCATGCCATTCTTGGTGCCAACATTGTGGTAAATCAAGTTGTAAAGAAGATTTCCATATTTGAGCAAATAGGGTGGAATTTTGAGGATCCACAATGTTTGCAAGTACCTTGAGCTCGTGTGAATGGAGATGCTGTATGAGTTCTCTAGATAGCTGATATCTTCCTCCACTTCCAATCCATGGATCTAAACCAATGTGAGCCTTAGATCCATCGTTGATTCTCCAAGCCAGATTATCCTTGATGAGCGGTAGAGAGTGAAGAAGTGCCTTCCAAACAGATGAGATACCAGATTTAGGCCAACTAGGCAAACAAATCCAATCCATAATTTGCTGAGGCCAAATATACTTGTGATATGTGATGGCAGTCTAGAGATTCTATCTGGTCAACAAGGTCCATCCCATTTTTGCAGCAAATGCTTGCGTGAATATAGGAAGATCTTTTAGGCCCCAACCTCCCCATTTTTTGGGCAGTGCTATCTTGCTCCAGCCAACCCATGAAAAAATCCATTTGTCTTGGTTCCCATTCCATAGATATCTGTTGTAGATTTGTTGCAAACAGGCCAAGATGCTCCTAGGAATCCAAGCGAGTGCCATCCAAAATACAGGAGTGCCCTCAAGAACAGATTTAACCAGAATAAGTCTGCAAGCTCTGGACAAATATCTGTGGCTCCATATGGTAAGCCTTTTCTCTAGTTTTGTGACAAGCTAAACCCAATCAACAATTTTTTGGCTGATAGGCTTGATCCAGAACCCTAGGTATTTGAGACCTTGGTCAAGTGGATTGATGTAGTAAGGGAACAACTGATGAGCAAAATGAGTCTCATGGATGGAAGTTCGGGAAAAAGTAATGGTGTATTTTGAGTGATTGGCTAACATCCCAGTAGTCGATGAGAAAAGAGAGAGAATCTTAGAAAAGGAATGGGAATCTCGAATACTACCATCAAGAAAAATAAGAACATCATCCACGAAAAGTAGATGGGTGAGAAAGAAGTGATCAGATATCTTGAGTCCACATAGATCACCATCTCTCTTAGCCAATGCAATCAATCGACTGAGACCATCCATAACAATAAAAAAAAGGAGAGGTGAGAGGGGGCATCCTTGTCTAAGCCCCCTCTTAGAGTGAAAAAAATGAGATGCAGACCCATTGATGAGAACACTGAAGGTAGGTGAGGTAATGCAGGCCATGATCCGGGTGATGAAATTGTGGGGGAAGCCCAAATGGATAAGGAGCATCTTAATGTAAAGCTAACTTACACGGTCAAAAGCTTTTGCCAGATCTGTCTTTAAAGTAATGGCTTTTTAGTGTCTGGTCCAGATTATATGAATGGCTTCTTGGGCCGAGCCAATAGATTCATGAATCTGTCGATTTTCAAGATAAGAAAATTGTTGAGGAGCAATATGACGAGAGAGAATAGGACGGAGGCAATTTGCAATGATCTTGGAGATGATTTGTACATACAATTGTATGAAGAGATGGGTCTGTTATCATTAAAGGAGGATGGGGTGTCGAACTTTGGAATGAGGGCAATGAAAGTCGAATTAATAGCATTGTACAAAGATCAGATAATCTGCACTCTTCCACTACCTTTAGCAGATCTTGTCCCAGGAGGTCATAGAAAGTGAGGTAGAATTCAATGGTCCAGCCATCTAGTCCCGGGCTCTTGTCCCTTTTGAACCATTTAAGTGTGCCTTCAAGCTCGCCAGATGTCACGGGAGCAAAAAGTTCCTCTGCCTCATCCTCATTAAAAAATCTAGGGAAGTGACCAGCCACATTAATGATATCAGCTAGATTCGAACCAGGAGGGCTTTTGTATAGGTTCTTAAAATGAGTAGAGCCAATGTGGGAGAGTTTATTGAATGAATCAACCACACCTCCTTTAGGAAGAGGTAGATTCCAAATGGTGTTTGTGACCTTTCTACCTTTTGCATGGTTCTGAAAAAACCTTGTATTGTCATCCCCTGCTTTCAGCCATATGGCTCTACTCCGAAGATGGATGGATTCCTCTCTTTCTTTCAGGATCCAAGCCTTTTGGTTCTCAAGTTCAACCAAATGAGTTTTGTCTTCAGTAGTGATAAACCCCAAACTTCGCTCATCGAGCAGAGAGCAGAGCTATGATTCTATGTGTAATAGAGTCAAATTCTCCCTTTGATGTTTTTCTCTAGCCCAGTTGATAGAGAGATGCTTGGGCTTGGATAAGTTTAAGGGTGATGATCATCTTATTAATGCCTCAGGAAAAAATACTGTTATGGTTGTAAATAAGAATAATAAAAATAAGGACATTCATGATGTCTATTATGTACAAAGTTTGAAACACAATTTATTAAGTATAGGACAAATGAGTGAAAATAGTTATGAAGTCGATGCCACTATGGGAAGGGCATCCTTTTGCAGGCACCAGAAAGAGGAGCAACAAAGATCTGTAAGGGTGGAGAGAAATACGAGCGTGAAGGAGCATACGACCATAAACTGTGAGCAACACCAATGCCGTGGCCCCAGGAGGGGTTTGCAAATTGGATCCCCCTCTCCCATTTGAGCTATCAACATTCCAGGAACTGGTGGCAGCAAGCAACAAACGGCCAAAAACTGAAAACTAGCAGAATTTTGTCAAAAGAATGGACTCCATCCCCACAATTGCTCTTCCTATTGAAGAACCCTACAAAGCGGCATTGAATCTAGTAGAAATAGGGCTTATTGGGTAGTTCACTGGGTTATGTCCATCACCTAAAGTTGTAGATGTTTGGGTGCAAAGGAACTAGCGACCTCTTGTCAAGGAAGGAATCAAAAGCCACTTCGTCGATGAAGGCTTGTTTGCATTCGTATTTGAAGCGATAGAAGAAAAAAACCTCATATTCAGAAACATACCATATTTCATGGGGCCTTAGGGTTTGTATTTGAATAAATGGACTCCAGACTTCGATCTGACACATGATGTGCCCTCTGCTATCCCTATCTGGGTGTGCTTGCCTCATTTACCTCTACATTGCTAGAATCCCAAATCCTTAGAAACTGTAGGCAACAAACTTGGAAAATACATTGACCGAGCGGAAAGGAGGGACCAATACTCCTGTGTAAGAATTTGTGTAGAAGTAGACCTGGAGGAAGGCCTTCCTGAAGCTATAAAACTCACAGTGGCTGAATGGACACACATCCAAGTGTTAGATTATGAGCAACTCCTATTTAAATGTCGGCATTGCCATGGCTATGTGCACTTTGCCAGGCACTGCAAAAATAAATCAGAGGAGGGGCCAAAGAATATGAAAGGAGATCAATGGACTCAAGTCTAGAAACTAGGAACAACTAAGAAGAACAACAAAACCAAAGGAAAGGGAGTGTCCACGGGGAGCGGTGCTCCACCCATAGCTCAAGCGGAGGGGAGCTTAGCCCCCTCAAGAGCATACATACCCCCCAATCCCTTTGAAATACTCAGAACACTAGAAGATCTCTTAGATCCGGTAGATAAAGAGGCTGAACAACAAGCCACCACCATGGAAGAAGACAAAAGGTAGGGGGAAACAGGCCCTCTCCAAATAGGAACTCCAAAAGGGGCCTGTAGTTCCCTTACCTATGCAGATATGACAAGAAAGAAGATTCCAGAGATATCGAGATCCTCGGAAGATGAGACAACTAAGAGGCCCATGAAAATATTGGGGAGGAAATCCCACAAAGAGGCTAGAGAAGAAGAGGCGGAGAGACAAAAAATGCAAGGCAACCAACCCATGATTGAGATGTCCATTGGTAGAAATACTAGAACTAGGCCTCCCAAGGGAGGTACTTCCCCACCCTCTGGTAGTAGATAATGCGATTAGTCTTTTGGAATTGCAGAGGACTGGGGAATCCCACAAAAGCTGAAGCAGTTAAGAACTTATTGAAATCAAAATCTCCTGAGATCCTCATGCTCCAAGAGACTAAAATAGAAGGGGAAGCCCTTTTGGAACTCAACAAAGCAAAATGGAAAACAAAATTCGGAAAAACAGTAAGTGCAAGGGGTACATGCGGTGGGCTTGTCACCCTCTAGGAGGATGACAAGTTTTCACTTGAAAGCTCCTTTCAGACACAACACTGGATATACACCAAACTTTGACACCTTCCAAGTAAGATTACCTTTGCTCTCTTTAATCTTTACGTACTTGTCCTCTATGCAGAAAAGAAAGATTGTTGACAAACCTTGTCCGACTTCCTTGAAGCCTACTCCCTCAAGAATATAATTCCAGCAGGGGACTTTAATCTAATCCTTGACCCAAAGGAAAAAAGAGGAGGAACCAACAACAAGGACCACTTCCTCCCCTTCAGAGAAGACCTGATTCAGCAATGGGATTTATTGGACTTTAAGCCATAAACAAGGATTTACACATGAACAAATAACATAGTTGGGATGGATCACATCTCAACCAGGTTGGATATATTCCTACTTTAGAGCACTCTCCTCTCAGAAAAAAATATCATCTCCACAAAAATTCTGCCAAATATGACTTCAGATCATAAACCCATTCTACTTCTGCTGGAAGAAGAGGAAAATTTGGGGCCAATCCCCTTCCAGTTCAACCCTCTCTGGGCAGACAGAGAAGGGTTCATGGATACATTTATGAAGGCCTAGCTCACCCATGTCCCTGGTTCACCTAGCTATGTGTGGGAGAAAAATCTAAAGGCCACCAAAACAACTATGAAAGAATGGATAAAAAGGCCTATAGGCTCCCCCTCTAGTCATAGAAAACAAAATATAAAGCAGCTACTGGATCTACAAAGGGGCTTGGAGCTGCAAAATATTACCTGAGTAGAAATTCAGAATGAGTAAGACCTCCAAATCAACACTCTCTAATCATTCAGAGAGGAGGAAGAATCCTTGAATCTCAAATCACGCAATCTCTGGCTTGTGTCTGGAGATAAAAATTCAGCCTTCTTTCACAAGCAAATAACCTCACCAGAAGGGGCCATTCTCAAAGGCACAACTTTGATAAAAGAGGCTGCAACCTCTCACTTTCAACAACTGTACAAAGAAGAAAGTGTGGAAAATGTTGAGGAATCACAAGCCTTCCTCAAGCATGTTCCAAGACTGGTAAACGAAGAGGATAACTCAATTCTCCTGAAGCCCTTCACTGAAGATGAAATTAGCAATGTCATATGGAAGATGGAACCAAACAAGGCCCCAGGACCTGATGGCTTTTCCATCCACTTTTATAGAATCTGCTGGGACATCATTAAGGCCAATTTGTACTGAATGATCAAATATTTCCTCAGTAAAGCCAAAGTGGGAGGAAGCAAAAACTCCACCTTCCTAGCACTAATACCAAAAGAAGCGAACCCGATAGCATTTGACCGCTACATGCCAATCTCTCTTTGTAATGCGTCTTATAAAATCTCACCAAGTTACTTGCAAACAGAATAAAGCCGTTGTTGGAAAAACTCATCTCCCCCAACCAAGGTGGGTTTGTCAAAGGCCAACACATCCTGGACAATGTGATTTTGGTGCAGGAAATCATCCATGCCAGCCATCAATGCAAAGAGAAAGGTATGCTCATTAAGCTAGACATGGCGAATGCCTATGATCGAGTAAGGTACTATTTCCTCCTGCAAGTTCTTTCTGCATTTAATTTTAGTTCTGATTTTATAAAATTGATCAAAGCATGTATTGGAGAAGCCTGAATTTCTCCTCTTGTAAATGGCAGGTCAACAAACTACTTCAAAGCTTCGAGGGGTATTAGGCAAGGTTGCCCTCTGTCCCCCTTCATGTACATTCTGATGGCTAACACCTCGAGTTAAAAGCTTATAGAATATAAGCTCAATGGGACACTTCCAGGCATAAGGGTGATAAAAGGAAAAAATCCAATCAATCATGCCTCGTTCGTCGACGACTCTATCCTTATGGGAGGAGCCTCCACTAAAATTGGAATGACCTTCAATGAAGTAATCCAAAGGTTCTATAGAGTCTTCGGAGCTATGGTCAACAAGAGGAAAAGCGCTGTGTATGGTTGGGCGGTAGACTAGCAAACTATTCTCAGGATCGCCCAAGTCTTGGGCTTCATAGGCCACGTCTCTTGGGAAAAATTCAAGTACTTAGGCCTACCTTTAACATTGGGAACAAGCAAGGCCCGTCATTGGATGTGAATTATTAGTAAAATCAAGGCAAAAATGACTGCATGGGGTGGATTGTGGCTTACCACAGCTGGGAAGCTCATTCTTGTTAAATCAGTCCTCTCCTCCCTTCCTATCTTCCAGGCTTCATTTCTTTTAGCTCCAAAAATGATCACATAACAACTATCAAAGCTGATTCAAAATTTCCTATGGCAAGGAGGAAAGGGGAAAGAAAAAAAATTTCACCTTGTAAGCTGGGACATAGTGAAAAGGCCAATATCCAAAGGTGGACTACAGGTAAGAGATCTCAGGCTGGTGAACTTGGCTTTGGGAGGCAAGATCCTCTGGAAAATATTCTCAAATCAAAGACACCTAACAAGTCAAGTTCTAATAAAAAAGTATCTGCATGGACTCACAATAAATAATATGGATGAAGGAGCTTCCTGTAAAGGAACCATGCTATGGAAGCTTTGCAGCCAAAGTTGGGAGTTTTTAAAAGAAAATCTTTATAGAATCCTAGGAAATGGAAAAAAAATTGGGCTGTGGGAAGACAAGATCATGGGCCTCCAACCCCTAAAGCTTGCCCCTGAAATTGCAGATCTGCATAATTGGCTCATTCAGAAAGGTATTCACTATCTTGCTGATATATGCTCTTGGGATCCCGAAGGGAACTGGAGTAATTGGGCCCTCCTATGCCCCACTGACTGGATGCTTCCTCAACTTCAACTCCTTCAATCTAAGCTCTCTAGTCTGGCTCTAGTGCATATCCACTCGAGGGACTAGTGGGGCTAGGGGAAAACCAAAGTTTACACAACACTGTAGGGTTTTGCTACTCTACAAGAACACCAACCACAAATCCACTCTTCAAAGCTTTGGTAGCATGTTTGGGATCCCTTTGGTCTCCCAAAAATCAATTTCTTCTGTTGAACTCTCATGCACAAAAGGGTCCTCACTGGGGATAATTTAACAAAACATGGAATTATCGGTCCCCATAGATGCCCTCTCTGTTGCATGGCTCATGAAACGATTGATCATCTATTCATCGACTGCCCCTTCACTCAAGAAGTATGGATGCAATCAATGCTGGGGCTCAACGCCCAAATTCCAACGCAACTGTCAGTAATCAGTCTCTTTGTCTCATGGAAAGAGTGCTACCCTCACACTCTGAAGAGCAAATCAACATGGGCTAAAATTTGGAATGCAATCCCAAAATACATCTGTTGGGGAATTTGGCTAGCTAGGAATGAAGCCATCTTCAACAAAAAACTAAAATCCACCAATGTAGTTGCTGCCAAAGCCAAAGCTCTACTGCTGGAAACTTATGAAAATAAACCTCATAAATCAGACATTTCTCTCCTCCTCAAAGAGCGCTGCTAGCTAGGTGAGTCCATGAGGCAGGCCAACAATAAAAGAACTCCTCCAGGCCTAGCCTCAATCTAGAATGGTAGCTTTGAATCCCTAAGTCAGACTTTCACAAGTGGTGGAAAAATCAGTGCAAAGTTTCAATATTCTTCGACAGAGCCTCCAAAGGAAACCCGAGCATATTAGGGGCAAGAGGAGTAATCTACTCCTCAGATGGGTAGAAAAAAGACTACTTCAGTTGGGGCCTAGGATAGAGCACTAATAACTAGGCTGAGATCCTTGGACTGCTTAAAGCATGTCAGCTTGCTTAGGGGAACAGAGGGGAAAACCTTCAAGTCTTTGGGGACTCAGAAATTTTGATAAAAATCATAAACACTGGGGATCAACTCAACAACTCAACGCTCAATAGGAACCTCGAAAGACTTATAAATTTGTTGCAGAACTTCACTACATGTTCATTTTATCACATCCTTTGAACCCTAAATAAGGAAGCTAACATAATGGCAAATAAGGGATGCCTACTAGCTCAAGGCTTTCTGTCAAAGAACGATGAAGCAATAGAAAGGCATCCAATTCCTTAATAGAGAAGATCAGCCAAGCAAGGTCAGGGCAGCAAATGTTTCGCTTAGGCAATGCCTCTGACTCCATGAATGCCCAAAGACTAGAGTAGGCAACATAAAACATCACACGCTGAAGAATGATGCTGATCAATGGCCTTGACACTTGTTGACAAAACTTGTTTAAATGATAATGGCCGAAGGCGATGAAAGGCTTTGATTCTTCACTACCTCAACAACTTAAATCGATCCTGCAAATGCGAATTTCACCTAGGCAATTAACACCCAGTTAGTTGGATAAAGATTAGCCTCAACAACGCCTGCACTATCAAAGGTTTAAGCCAGTCGAGCTGCTGGAATCACCCTTGGACTAAAGATCGATGCTAATCCTATCCAAAAGTAAGTGATCATAGTTAATGAAAGGAGTGATTCTTCGCTGCTCCAGTTGAATAAAACGATCCGTATATGGTGACCTTCATCAAAGCATTCAAAACAAAAATAGTAGGATAAGGGAACGCCACAGAAACATAGTCAGAGGCTTCATTCGTTGAGCTGCTGGAAATGGTTTTGGGAATCGCCAGGTTTGCCTTATCCTATCAGAGAAAAGTGGAAAGGATCCTTAGATATCTCCCTTGCTTTTAGACTAAGTACTCCCATAAAAATCAAATGCTCCAGTAAATGTCCAATAGATAAAGCAGGCCTTTGAGAATTTTGAACCACCAAAAAACATACAGCTGATGCTCAATTTAATAGGGGTTGTTTGGCTCAGGCCCAACCACACTACTCAACAAAATTCACCTGTTTCTGTTAAAAAAAAAATTAGTTTTGAAGCCAAGTTTAAAGGTTATACCTCCACAGTTCTTGACAAGCCACCTAATCAAAGAGTCATAGCAAGGGTCCTAATGACCAAAATTAGGATGTTTCTTCTAGTCACGAGGAATGTCATGTAGTCATTATCATATGTTTAGTTTGTAACAAGTTATGATGAACTTGATTATGGCATCTTCGATATGGTCATTTAGATTTTAATAGTCGATCTTTTCCAAAGGAAGTCTATGGTCCTAGGGCTACCTATGATAGATGTACACCATAATCCTTTGAAAGTTGTATTCTTTCCAAACACCAAAGAAATTATTTTCCAAATGTTGTTTATCGAGATTTATGGAATAAAACTGTGTAATATTTGTGATCACAAATATTATGCAGTTCTATTCCAGAACTCTCCAACAACGATGAATAACTGTGGAAGTATCCAATGACTTATTCCCAAATGTTGTTAGTTATAGAACCCGAATTCCACTTGAGATAACACACACAAACCTTTGTGGTCTAATGAAAACCCATCAAATAGGAGGAAGTTTTTACTTTCTAACCTTTATTGATGATTTCAACTGAATGACATGGGTATTCTTCATAAAAAATAAATCTGATACATTTGAAAAATTCAAGAAATTCAAAGCCATTGCATAGAAGTAAAGTGGCAAGCAAATAAAAGTATTAAGCTTAGATCGAGGGGTCGAATGTAATTCCAAAGGAAATTTACAACAAGGTACACTCCACAACAAAATGAAGTAGCAAAAATGAAAAATCAAACCATAATGAATATGAAAATAAACATGTTGAAGGAAAAGAATTTGCTAGATGAATTTTGGGTAGAAGAAGTAGCATCATTAGTTTATATTTTGAACATATCTCCAACCAAAAGCATCAAAGACAAAGTTCCCTTGGAAGCTTGGAGTGGTATGAAGACAAGTGTATCACACTTGAGAATCTTTGATTGCGTAGCCTATGCATATGTTCCAAAAGAAATGAGAAGGAAATTGGATGAATAAGTGAAAAATGCATGTTTGTTGGTTATAGTGAAGAATCCAAGGCTTATAAGTTGTACAATTTTGTCACTAAGAAAGCAATTATTTCAATAGATATTAAATTATTTAAATATCAAGCATGGAATTATCAATAAAATAGAAGAAATAACAATCAAGTTTCCCCACATGCATTCGAACCAAGTGAGGCAACAAAAGTGGAACAACAAAGACAAGGACTGCCATGACTATAAGTTCTAACTGAAGGGGCAAACTAAGGAGGACATAATCACATAGTCCATCCTCAAGTAGTGAATATGATCCTTCCATTTCTCAAAAGACAAGAAGTTTGAAAGAAATTTATGAGCAGGTAAATTTTTCCATGTTGTCTTGCTAGCCAACACGTTTTGAAGAAGTGGTAAAAAAGAAAGAACGGGTTGAAGTTATGAATGAAGAAATTGTTGTAATATAGAAGAATGACATATGGAGTCTTGTAGATGTACTGGCAGGATAAACAAGCATTGGAGTCAAATGGGTATATAAGATCAAATTTAATGAAAAAGAACAAATTGAAAAGAACAAAGCTAGATTTGTAGGAAAAGGTTTTACACATCCCAGAGTAGATTATGAAGAGACCTTCACCCCAGTAGCAAGGTTGGATACTATTAAAACAATATTAACAATAGAAACAAAAAATCATTGGAATTTTTACCAAATGGATTTCAAATCAAAATTTTTAAATGAGATCTTGATGGAAGAAGTTTATGTAGATCAACATCCAAGATATGAAGTCGAGAGTCAAGAGCTGAAAATTTATAAGTTAAAAAAGGCTTTGTATGATTTAAAATAGGCCCTCAGAGCATGGTACGACAAAATTGATCTTATTTGCTCAACAAAGGATTCAAGCACAACATTAATGAACCCACTCTCTATACAAAGTCAAATATGCAAGGTAATATTTTGATTGTTTGCATTTATGTTGATGTACATCAATTTTCCTAGAAGAATTGATGACAACAAGAGTATTTCAAGATATTCATTTCACCTAGGTACAACATTGATTTCATTGGAATCCAAGAAACAATCCATTTTCTCCATTTCATTAGAAGAATAAAAGTATGTAGCAACAACAAGAGAAACATGCCAAACAATTTGGTTAAGAAAATAAATTGGTGATCTTTATCCTAAAGAGAAAAAAATACCAACTTCTATTTTATGTGATAATAATCCAACAATTGCACTTTTGACCTTTTGACAGGTGATTTATTTATTTTTTATTTTTTAATGTCGTTGTCATCATTTCTTACAAGTTAGATGGGGCTATGAATTTTTGAGCTTCATCCAGGACCTATGCTCACAACCAAAACAAAAAAAGTTAGGAAATAGAATTACGATAAATAATTACTAGGACAAACGCAATGTGGTAATTACCTGTGCGTATTATGTTGCAATATTGTCTGAGAGTGGACAATAATGGTTACATTCAAGTGTCCTCGTGAATAGTAGGAAATACAAGTCTCACATGGGTTATTTTTCCTACCAATGCACATGCCACCAGTAATTATGAGCAAAGGACGGTCACCTTGCTTGAGTTAAATTCATAGTTTTTGAGGAGATTGACATAGGTGATGTGTTATCAGTTAAAGTGTATGCAATACTTGTTGATGTTTACTCCTGCACATTTCTATTATTGTAGCTCAAGTATAGTGCTTCAACCAACCATGATGGCAACGAACCTCATTTCATGACTAGATAGCTTTAAAAGCTCAAAGATTTTACATGCAAACCCTACTCTTTGTGTTGTTTGGGTAAGCTTATCTTGGCCTAACATGTTATTATATTCCATGTTATATCTCTACACAAGGATTTTCTCTATTATGGAGGTAAGGTGGCCTTCTTCCTCTATCTATATTTGTTCATTTTTTCTAGACTTCCTTCTTCACGTTTTGCTGCCTTGTCATTTTGCCTAAGGTCCTATTCTTCTTTCTAGATATCTCTCTCTTTATCCTCCCCTTCTATGGTGTCAGTCGCACATGGTTTTTTTGGCCTCACTTTCCTTACTTCCCTTCTCCTCACCCCTCCAAACATTATTTTATCCCTCACCATGGCACAACCTAGCTCCTTCCATTAATATAGGTGGATATCGATGGCCACCCACATCTTCAATTATCTCAATAAGTTATATTTCTTGGAAAATTTTCTATGATTTTTGGGTCCCAAATATTTGAGATCATTTTGAGGCCCCAAATGATGTTTTTTGGCAATTCGAGGGGTTAGGGGTTGCAATGGAATTCACTTACTAGTCAAAATTTGTATTCCTTGGATAGTTCTTTCCAATAATCTACTGTGTTCCCTAAAAGAATATTGTATGCAAAAGTTGCACCCCTTGAGAAGTTGATGTTCCAACTAACCCCCTCAGGGCCTGCAAACCTTTTGGAATTTCATCTTCTAGGGTTTGGGTTTTAGACCTTTCGGGTTCTTTCTATATGTTAAAAGGTCATTTTGTTGGCCTCTTGTAACAAATTTTGTGAATTTTCATAGCCACCATCTCTCTATGTTTAGAGATAACTACCACCATTCTAATCGGTTTGAGTTCTACAATATTCTGCTACTTCATTTATTAATATGAGTTTGGTTTTAACTATATTTTCTTTTGAGGAATATCAATAGAGATACACTTGAAGGGATCACATACCATTGGATTATTAGCAGATTCTAATCTAGAGGGCTTCAAGGATAATTGACCCCATGAACTCCCATTGTGAGGTAAGTTAGAAATGAGAACTCAACCAATTGAACTAACCTTTGGGGCTTTTTTCAAATAAATATTTGGGAAGATCCACCTAAAGGGATCACATCCCACCGACTTATTAGAAAAGCCTAACCCCAAGGGTGTTGAGGAGAATTGACCCCATGGCCTCCCATTAGTGAGGTGATTTAGCAACGGGAACTCGACCAATTGAGCTAACCCATGAGGCTATGGGTTTTAACTATATTATTATGCTCTCGTCTATATTTCTTTGTGTTTGTTTCATTTAATTTCCAAAGTTTCATTTCATTCCTCATACAACATGGATAAGTGGTATTATAGCAATCTACTCCTTCAATGCTTGTCCCTGATGAGTGATGGGTCAAGGAATTAGCTTCCTTTTGTCATTTTTGCTAATTTAGTTTAAACCTTTAAACCTTTTTACTTTTTCCATCATTCATACATATAAATGATATCAAAGCTATAGAGGTTGCAAGCAATATTTTCAAAGTTAATATGTCCAAAGTTCTATTGTTTTATATGTTTTATTTATAAAAGTAATATAAAACATACAAGTTGCAAAATTTAAAATAATATGTAGTTGTCCTCCAGTTCTGTGGTAAGATCACATGTTGGCACACTTCAAGGGACATCTTAGCAGAATAAAGCATTGAAGCATGTGGCAAAAAGCATTAAGATCATTACCTACCTATCAGGTGCACCAGTAAGGCAAACATGTCAATGTTGTAAAGCAATCAATGTTCCAGTCAACGAGATAAGCAGTGAATAGTTACACTAGACATCATGGAAGAGCACCATGGAATCGTGATATGGCACCGTGGTAGGCATCATTGCATCATGGCAAGATCAAGCACTGTAGAAAGAGATTCAATGGATAACTTTTGGATAATCTAGATTCATATACTGTTACAAAACAAGCTTGAGTCATATACCTTGAGTCTAGATTATAACATTGAGATTCTTAGTCATCATATTTTGTTCTAATTTGTAGCAATAGGATTATGAAGACTGTTACTATTAGAGACTATACATATTGCAATTTTATTCATAAGAAGTAGGAGAAAACATAATTGAATCTAAGTTTTATGATATGAAGTATTTACATTTAATATAATTTGCAGACCAACTAAGTTGTATCATTCTCGTGCATAATGAATACCTGATTCAATTAAAAGTTAGGCTCTGAGTTTTCTTCAAGCACATACGATCACCAGAAGGGCCACCCATTCTAGGATGTGCATCATTTTTTAACAAGTTTATAATGTAGTTTTCTCTATTTTCACAATTTATATAATATTCTCTATTTTTCAGAGCTTAGTCCTCTGCCTTTTCATAGATTAGATAATGTCTTTTTTCCATAGAATAAACAATACTTTGTTTTCAATATAGTTCATAATTCAATCACTTGAAAACTAATCTGAACATAATTCAAAGTTAGAATTAGTAAAGTGATCACTTAGGATTTATTTGCAGTGTGCTTTGAATGGATTTCAATTTTATTAGTGTGAATTTCAACTTTTTTTGGTGTGTCAATATGGTGTAGGCTGACCACATGAATATTCCAATTGAATAGTAATTAATCTCTAAAATCCGCAAACAATCATATTCAAATATTTTTGAGGGGTTGTTAAAATCATTTGAATTACCTACATAGCAAAGAAGATCGATAAGTGCTTCAAAACCATGATTATGTTGAGATAGATTAGATTTAATTGCTTTCATAGATTAATATTTCTTTCCAATTTTTATTTCCACTAGATAAATTGGAAGATAAGTCCTTGCATATATTTTAATTTACACTTCGTTAATTTACAAACTTGGATTGATAAGATTAAAATGTCACAAATTTCTAGTACAATTGAATTGACCGACATTTTTGGCGTTGTTACTGGGGAAGTGTACATATATTTTAGCTTTTAATTTAGGTTGCATTTAAATTACACTTTGGAAAAGGAGAATTGGTAAGACGAGAGGTAAGAACTTGTACATCACCATAGTGAGGTTCTCCTAAACCTTGGTCGTTGCATTCATTTTTAGTTGCATAATTTAGAATGCATGTATAGAGAAAGATATTTAAGAGGTAGAACCACTTTAAGACGTCTACCTACCACCCGAACTAGTTCACGTGGTGCAGTAAGAACCAAATTACAACCCATATCATGCATTCCCACTATTGCAGGTAGAAGAAAGCATCTGGAAGTGTGAAGATATGAAATCAGATCTAGATAGGAACCAACATATTTAACAGAGGTAGTTGTAGAGGAAGCAACATCTTCGAAAGAAACAATTATCTTCCTCTCTAGTTCAATAGGAGAAAAACTTGCTGCATAAGAGATTGAGATACCTACTAAAAGAGAAGAAGAAGAAGAATAATCAGAATGAAGTTTGTTTGGAAGACCAATAGTTGAAGAATCAACTAAGGAAAATCCTATAGAAGAACCATACTCTCTTAGCTATGAAGAATTATTGGCTAAAGGAGAAGGATAAATAATACATCCCAATGGGACTAAGGATGGAATAAGAATATTAGGTGGAGGGTGAGGAGACAGAAGGCCATTTGGAGGACGTAGAAGACCTTCACCGGGAAGAGGCAGAGGAGGAAATGGAGATGATGATGATGAAGATTCATTTGGGTTTCCTATTCAATATATGCATACTAATGTCAAGATGAAAAATATTTCTCCATTAGTACTTCAAAGTTTTCATGGTATGAGAATTGATGAAATATAAACTTTTCTTTTTGAGTTTGAAGTACTTTGTGGAAGTTATGACTATTTGCAAGATGCTCAAAAATTAAAGTTATTCCCAATAACATTAAAATATGCAGCTTTGAAATGGTTCATAGGGTTAGGAACAAATTCTGTGAGATCACAGGATGCAATGAAAAAACTTCTTCTAGAAAATATAAAGATTATTGCATTCAACATGATCTTAAAGAAGAAATTTTCAAAATGAGCCAAAGAGAGGATGAAAATCTTGAAGATTATGTGGAAAGATTTGTTTTCAATATTTAAAGGGAAAAATAACATAAATTAGGATTTGATACTTTAAAAACCCTTTTACATTGAGAAATTCGAGGTGAATGGATTGCTCTCTTTAATTTTATGGGTAAAGGAGATGTGTCTCAACTTTCTTTTGAAGAAATTTGTGAATTATACAAGCATATATCACAAGGAAGAGAAAAATATGGTAACCATAGCAAGAGTAAGTAAATCTGCATCTAGTATGGTAAATAGAGCTGAACTTGGCCATTGGTTAGAAAATTTCAAAACTAATATTCTTGGAAATTTAAGTGAAGCAATAGATATGCTATGAATGAAAAATGGACAAAAAGTAGAAAATGATTCAATATTTATATTTTATCTTATATGCATAAAGAAACATCCTTTGAGAGAATGCCCCTTGGATAATATTGAAATATGTAATATTTGTGCAGAAAAACTTGCAACAAATGATTTCGCATCTCTACCAGGATTAAAAGTAGTATATCAAGAAGATATTGGAGCAAATGACGTTTCAGAAGAACTCATCTTTGTAGCACCAAGAAAACCATGGTAGCCTTGACAACTAGGTACTATGTAAGAATCTATCCAATAAGTTCAAACTTATTAAAAAAATCCATAGAATAATTGGAATGCACCATTAGTTTAGTACCTTGGCCACCTCAAGCTCAAGATCAACCTTGGAAATAAGATTGGTGAGGAGCATATGGGGGAATAATCCTCAATATTATCCATCATATCCTCAAGACCAATCCCAAAAGTCATACCAACCTCCACCACAACCACAATTGTAGTTGATTACTAGTCGACCTCTCCAATTACCTTCTACACAACCATCTCAAAGGCCTACCCAATTGCCTGCACAACCACTCATGAATCCAAATAATAACGTAGCTCAACCTACTTACAATGCTGAGATACAAAATTTTCAAACATATATGATTGATCCTCTTAAATGGAATTGATCTTAGATCAGGAAGAGTGTTGCAAAAAGATTCCCTTGTAGTTATTGAAGAGAAAGGGGAGGAATAATTCTATGATAAAATAGATGATACAATAATAAGACAACCTTACCCTATCCAAAAGATTAACCTTCTACATCTTCTCAAAGTCCTTTTTTGAAGAGATTAAAAATAGATAAGAAATTAGAAAAACAATTGATTTTATCAGATTATGATATGCTAGATGAGTTAAGGAATATTTGTATTACAATTCCATTGTTGCAAGCAATAAGAGACATTTCTATATATGTGAAAATGACAAAGGAATTATGTACTAAAAAACTAGGAAGAAAATAAAAGAACCTCAGAAAGTACAACTTATTGGAAAATTAGCAGATTTAATGGTGAGAAGAACTTACACAGAATAATATCTAGATCCAAGAAGTCCCATTGTGAAAATTCATATCAATAACATTGCAATTCAAAATACATTAATTGATCTAGGAGCAGATAGATCCACTATTAAACCATAATGTGTACTAGAAGATGTCCTTGTATCTTTATATTCTTGGGAATATGTAGTTGGTTTTATGGTACTTAGACCAAAAACCAATTTGGGTGGCCATCCATTAGTACTAGGGAGGCCTTAGTTAGCCACGACTGATGAATTTATTAGTTATAGATATGATGATATGACAATCTATAATGGAAATACAACAAATAAGTTTACACTTTACCGTCTAGCTAAAGAAATTACATAATTAAAAAATAATGAGTGGGTTGATGATGAAAGTGGTCATGAAGATATACTATAAAAACCCCTGGTTGATTTTCCATCTAAATAAAATAAGATCAAGGTCATATATTCCACGCTGAATGGTGGGTGTACATTATAGTGGGAATAACTTGTGGTTAATTAATGCATAAGGAAATTGATAAAGGCAAAGAGGCAATAAATAACATTTAATTAAGGAAATAAAGGGAAATAAGAGAAACAAAAGGTGAAGAGACACAAATATGCATGCAAGGGAAATTAGAGAGAAAATTAAGGAAAATGAAAGAAAAATGAGACATCAATGATAAAAATCCATCAGAGAAACAATTCACAGTTTTTTGTTAGTTTTGGATTTGGATCAATTTCAGAGAGAGAGAGCTCCAAGAGGAGATAACAAGAAAGCAAGCAAGTAAGCAAAGGAAAGCAAAGGGAAAGCAAAGGGAAGCAAGGGAGCACAAGGATAAAGTTGGATCAACAACAACAACATCAAGAATTTGTAGGTAACATGTTGCATGTGTAATTTCCTTCCTGGGATGTGAATGCATGGTTCATGCATTTGATTATTTGGTTCATTTGCTGTCATTGGCATGGGATTTGCTTGGATTGATAGTAGTTTCAACCTTGCCTTGCCATTTCCTAGTTAGCCATGGTGTGATGTGATTCATTGCTGTTTGAGCTTTGAATTTCCACGAGATTTCGAATCCGGTTAAGGTGGTCTCAGGAAAATTGCAAGGGTTGGGGGTGGAGATTGTTTTCTCTGGGAAACCCTCGATAGGTGGGTGGAGACAGGGAAATTCCTGTGGGTATGGTGAAGGAATTTTGAGGCATCTAAGGTTATTTTGGTTTTGTGATCTCGAGACTGGTTTAGGTGAGATCGTGGTAGCTTGAAGGTGGAAGTGGTTTAGCCTCTAGATTCCCTATTTAGTTATGTCTTGGTTTATCCCATGAGATCCCACATTCATGCTTGGAATATGGCACGAGGGTGATTGGTTGAAAGAGAGATTTGGTTTAGCCCAATCTATGGTTGGATGGTACAAGGAAGTCGCTGACTTCGTTGACTTTTTCATATGTTAATATGACCTATTTCCCTATTATGATCAATGAGCACTTGTATTGGTTATTATGTTGATCGTATGGCTTGTTTTTGATGGATTATATACTGGTTATATGCATGATTACATGATGTGCTCTTAATAGGGATCTTGTTCATGATTCTATAAGTTATTAAATAGTTGATGAATGCATGGGCTAAAAAAGTGTGGTTGCAGCTACTTGAGAGGGAATTGGACCTTCTTGATGATTCTTTGATGAAGTTTAGAATTTTATGATTAGATATGCATTCATGACTTGTAGCTTCTATGTTTATCATATGTTTGACAATGGCCTATAGGACAACCCTAAAAAAGTGGCATTGATCTCACAACCGCATGCTTAGAATTGGAGGATTTCAATTATCACTGCATGCAAGAAGGATTATGGGTGTGGTTGGAGCTTCATAACTTCATGCACAGTGTATCATGGATGCACTTGGGGTGTCAAGCTTGATAAAAAAAAGTTCTAGATCAGGGATTGATCACCAGGGGTGGTTGTTAGACACCATGGTGATCTGTGGTCCCTGTGGAATGACTGTATGTTTCCGGTTAGTAGGCCCCACCTCCACAACTGGAACTTAGAGGTTGGGTCATGTCGTAGTGACACTCAACTCATGTTTACCCTGGAGAGCTTGTAAACGTGGGTAAATGTGGGAGGAGGGCATTACAGGGTGGTATCAAAGCGAGGTTGTAGCACTGGACCTCGGGGTAAATGTGATTCTTATGCATGCATGTCAATTTTCTATGTGTTTACTATGCATGCATTGTTATGGTTATGGTTATGATATTCATGCATGAGCTGGCATGCTTGTGCAATTGTATCGTGCTAATCTAGATTGACTTGTGCAAATGTGATAGCCTCCCCTAAGATACATTGAGGTATAATCTTGATTATGTCTTCTATTTGTTTATCTAACATAACATATTTGCAGGAAATAAAACATTGAAGATGTTAGAATTATGACTAATGTGTTGTCCTTGATGGAAACCTACTTTATTAAGATGTCAACATGATGGTTATGTAGATGCTACAGGTGAGATAGACAAGGGAATATCAGTTTAGATACAGGGGAATGATAAAGGTGAAGTTTGGAAAGTATATGCGGGTCCTGTGAATAAAGGTCATCTACATACGCGGGTATGGTGAAGATAAGTCACTTACAATTTCCGCACCATGGTATTGTCAATACCAAGGGTTTTTACCATGGTATTGGCCCATAATAATGAGTGTGACAATGGGTATTTGATCTCGTCAAAGAATATCATCGACATTACGAAGGGATTGGCCTAAACTATATAAGGAGATGGAGATCAAAGTGTTGGGGGTGAAAATTTTGTATTTTCTATGAATGATTTAATTTGAAACAGGTGTGCACCAAGGAGCAAGGAAAAGACAAAGGTAAAAAAAATCTGAAGAATGTTGGGTATCATATGTACTTGTTTGATTTGCTTGTTGAAAATATATAACTGTGATAGATCTATGGTATTAATGATAATTTGACATGAATATGAGATAGAAAGGGTTGCATAGTATATTCTATGGTTGCAGCGAAAGCATGAATCAATGATTTCAGATCTATACATTGGTTTACCTCAGCAAGACCGCGTACAACGTGGATCTCCTTCTGACTAGTCGAGTATATATTTGGCAGTATGGACAATTATGTATGCTAGTGTCAAGTATGAAAAAAACGTACATACACGGAAGTGCCTTATAAGAGTTGTGCACACCAACTAGGGTTTTGCAGTATGAATTGATGATAATGTTTGATATGTTTTGTTGTGTTTGCTGCTGTCATCGATGAAGTCTCTCTTACAATACTCTAAGTTTGATAGTACTCATTAGGCTGAATTGATTATGAATTAGAAGTTGACTAAGTGATGATGCTACTATGTGATAATATATATTTGGTTAAGTGATTTATGTTGGATTCAGTATCTACTTGGGTGATTGATTCAATGGCACAGTGATTCAGATTCAGTTATCAATATTTTGAGATATGTGCGTGGGTATTCTTTAAGAGAAGCACATACAAAGGCACGTATCATCAATAATAATAGTGTATACAATATGATTCATGTTTGATTAGGGTTTGCAATGGCAACAAGTTGTTTATATGATAGGTAACAATGTTTGACTTGATATATTGATGAGTGGTTATGCATTGGTATGATTTATTCTGAAATGATCAAGTTGCATTGGTTACATTAGAAGATTTGGTCATCCAGTATTTGAGTAGTTGATTTTAGAATTGTTGAGAGTGGATCCAGTTTGAAACAATTTGAAAAGTGATGCATAAAGAGCTAAGGATAACAATCTTCACAAAGGGGGTTGTAGCTCCCTTCCAGTATGAGTTGGGAAATGAGAGAAGGTTGTAGCTTTTTGCAGTTAGGAGCTTACATATTGGTTAAAGTATGCGCCAGTACAAGACTGTAATAAGATTATTTGTTTTTAATAAAAGAAGAAGACATAGATGACAACAATGATGGTTTTCTCCCAGATTGGGTTTCCACCTAAGAAATCCTGGTGTTCATATGGTTGTGTGTTTATGTTCTATCTACTTCTTAACTGCTCATACTTATTGTTTAATTGATCAATAATGGAATAATAGTGCACTGATTAATGATGTACGGATGATCAGATAAGTTATCTAGATATACGCGGGTTTATGTAGTAACAGTTGCGTACATACGGTAGTTTCATGTACAACAGTTGCGTACATACGCTAGTTTCATTTACAACAGTCGCATATAATAATAAAAATAAGAAATTGAAATTGAAAGTGTGTAAAATACTGATTCATTCCCCCCTTCCCCCCCCTTCAATATTTTCCTAACAATTGGTATTAGAGTAGGTCCTTTAGAAGAAGCTTGATCGCTTGAAGGAAGATTCATCAGGATGAGCAACCAATAGGGAGTAGCATCTATTAGGCCACCATTGTTTAATGGAACCAACTTGGTTTTTTGGAAAGTCAAAACAAGAGCTTATCTACAATCACTTGGAGCTGATGTTTGGGCAATCATTGAAGGAGGCTATCAATATACATCCTCCATCCTTACAGATGAAGCAGAAAATAAAAGATACGAGACCAATGCAAAGGTTGTTAGCGCTTTGTTGGGAAGCTTGGCAGAATCAAAATTTGTGAAGGTTATGCAGTTGAATACAACAAAGTATATACGAGACAAGATCATCCAAAGTTATGAAGGCGAAACTAAGGTAAAGAGTGCCAAACTTCAAACATTTAGAATTTAATATGAAACTCTCAGAATGCATAGCGATGAAAGTATTGCAATTTTCTTTCTTAGGGTAGATGGGATCATTAAGTCAATGAGAAACCTTGGTGATGAAGTAAAAGATTCAATGCTTTGAGAGAAAATCCTATGATCTCTAACCCCAAAATTTGGTTTGAAAGTATCTGCCATTAAATAAATGTAGGATTTGAAGAACCTTACTGTTGAACAACTTCATGGGATCTTGATAGCTTATGAAATGAGAAAAGGGGGTTCCTCAAATATTAGAGAAGCAACATCCAAATCTACTTCTAAAGGAAAATAAAAGGAGGAGCTTAAGGAATCAAGTTACATATCAGATGAAGAAGAGGCGAACTTCGTAAAGAAACTCCAAGTAGGAACTGGAAAATTTAGAGGTAAGCTTCCTTTCAAATGTTTTGTTTGTGGAAGGGTTGGTCATTATGCTCTTAAATTCCCTTATATAGAAAACCATGAAAAAAGCAAGAATTATGAAAAAGTAAATCTTAGAGGAAGGTTTGAAAACAAGAAAATTTTCTGCACACATGAAGATAGTGATGGTCTTTCAAATGGTGAAGAAGGTGAGTCTGATCAAGAATATCAATTACTTATGGCATTTGAAGCTAAATGTATTGATGAGTCATATGATGTTTTTATGGATGCCCTAGAAGAAAAGGATAATCTCATTGAAGAAATAACTCAAATTAAAATTTGTTTAGAAGAAGCTAAATTAACCGAGGTACTAAAGAAACAAATTCTAGAAAGGGAGAGGCATAATGAAAAGTTAGAACTAGAAATAGTAAGTCTAAGAAAGGAACTTGATAAAACAAAAGGTTTAAACCTTATATTTGCTAAAGGATCCGAGACCCTAGAACAAATCATCAAAATACAACTCTCTCCTCTAATAAAAACAAGCCTTGGATACAATGGAGAATCATCCAAGAGTGTAAAATCTTTTGAAATAGTTACAAGAAGATATCTCAATGCAGTAAAGGGAAGCATTCAACAAAATTCCAGCTCTTAGCAAAGGAATGAGGGATCGATTGTCTCTCAAGTAAACCATCCTTACCACACTCAAAAGGGAAACTACAGAAAAAAGGTACTATACGCCCAAGAATTTCTACTTCAATGGTCAATGCTTCACTTGTCATAATTTTGGTCATAAGGTCGCTCAATGTGTCACTTATAAAAATTTCATGACTAGAGAAGAAAGAAAACCAAAGAATGAGAATGGATTAAATAAATACTCTTACAATACTTTCTCACCTCTCTAAGATGAAACATAATGCTCCTTTTGCAATAACTTTGGGCATAAAGACACTGAATGAAAAAGCAGAATGAGGCCAACTCTTCAGAATGAACAAAAGGCAACAACATCCAAGGTATGGAAAAAGAAAACCATAGAATCTGAAAATTGTGGTTTAGCTTTGTATGCAAGATATCAAGAAAATCTATGGTACATTTAAAGTGGACACTCAAAACATATGACAGGTGATAAAGATAATTCTATGTCCTTTAATGAAATAAAGAAAGAAAAGAATGTAACCTTTGGAAATAACTCACCTACTGCTATTAAAGGGAAAGGAACTGTTTTGCTAAAGGATAAGGTTAAAGCTGGAAATATTTTGTTTGTTGATGGTTTAAGACATAACTTGTTGAGTGTTAATAAAATGTGTGACCAAGGGCATGAGGTTATTTTCAGATCAAAGAATTGTGTGGTACATAATTTCAATACAGGTAAGATCATAATAAAGGGAACAAGAACTCCAAGTAATGTCTATGTCTTGGAAGCTGGCCTAGAGCATTATCACTTGAGCAAGTCAGAAGAAAGTTGGCTTTGGAACAAAATATTAGGACATATAAATTTCACTCAATTACACAAGTCAAGCAAAATGGGAGCAATACATGATTTACCTAACATCTCTCTACCAGAAAACAACATCAGCAAATCATGTCAATTCGGTAAGCAAACCAAAGTTCGGTTTAATGCTAAAAAAGGTACTTCAAATAAGCCACTTGAACTTATTCATAATGATTTGTGTGGTCCTGTTGTAGCAACTAACACCACCCTCCAAAATTTTGCCTTAGCTTCCTTTTGGAGCCTCCCTACCAACCTTTCATTACAACATACCTTGCTTCTTCGAGTACACAAGATTCATTGACTTTCTTGCAGAAGGGTAGCCTATCTATCAAATCTTGATGCATTCCCCTCACAGGCTGTTTCTCCGGACTTGGTACAGCTACAGGCTGAGCAGCTCCTTCAAGTAATTTTGTAATTCTGGAGGGAAACCAACCTTCCCACTAGAAATTGCGCAATTAAGTCTGGTAGCCTGCTAGGCTCTAGAATTGTGCAATTCTGCTAGTCAGGCTTCATCCATAAAATTGCACAATTATTCCCAGTAGGGTTGCTCAGCCCAGGAATTGTGTAATCCTGGGTAGCAGTCAACTGCTCTACCAAAAAATTGCACAAATCTTCTGGGCAGCCAACCCAACTCCCATCTAGAAATGCACATTTTCTCCCAACAGTTGAGCAACCTCTTGCATGTGCAATTGGGTTGACCAGTTCCACCTAGAAGTAAGGAAACTTGACTCACATGCATGGCTTGTTTTTTCTTGGAATAGAAAAAGGCAACATGCAAAAAGCATCCCTTAAATCAGGGAGCTATTTTTAGCAGCTAGAGGTTGCATGCAAAGATCATTTTAGAATCTTTCCTCCAAGTGTCGCTTTTTCCTAGATTTGCAGCATGCAACACATTTGGCTCAACTGTTCACGGTTAAGTGGTCTCAAACTTGTCTTTTTCATCATTTCTGTTGCTTTTTGTGTTTTCACTTGTGTGAGTGTTGTTTGCTTGATTTATTTGAACACTTGTTGTTGTTTACATGCATACTAGCTTGTACTAGCAAGGTTCCAATTTTTTTTACCATCTCACTACTATCGCATGCATGAAACTATTTTGCACGAATGGTCGCCGATTCGGCGACTCACTTCACCCACATTCATGTTTTTCCATTTTCTGAATTTTTCATTCACTGTTTGCATGCACGATCATTTTCTTCTACTTACACTCAATATCACCATGCATTTAGTTCCACATTTGCATTTAGTTGCTTGTTGGCGTGTTTGGGCAGCCTTGGCTTGGACTCTGCCTCACCAAGACAACATTGCGCAATCCTGAGGGGGAAGGCTCTGCCTGCCTCTCTAAAAATTCCAATTTCTACCCAGCAAATGTTCCCCAGGCATGCTTTACGCAATTCTAAGGGATAGTGACTGCTGGCCTAGAAAATTATGCAATGCAGTCACTGAGCTTGTAGGCATTACTAGCTGAAATTGCGCATTACACAATTCCAACAGTTAGCAGTCAGCTTGGATTGCATATTGCACAATCCCAACAGCCAGTCATGCCTCCCATATAGCCCAGACTGCCTTTTGTGTATTTTTGGTAGCTAGTCACCCGACCTCCCAGAAGAAATTGCGCAATATTTGCCTATTAATCCCCAGGTACGTGTTATGTTGTTCCTCCAATTTTCTTTGGTTTTCGCTGACAGATTTATTGCCATGCATGTCACTTTGTCTCTAGATATAACAGGTGTTCATCTGCTTCTTGACAATTTAGGATCAATGGCCTCTAAGAGAGCAGGATCAAAGGACATTGATGGAAGTGCAACTGGAGCAGTGGTTGAGCAAGTGTCCGCAAGTATACCGATCTATGAAGATACCAAGCTGATTCTAGACAAGGACATCAAGCTGAAATGGAAAGAGGTCAATGATGCATTTATAGGCACATTTGGGGAAGACCTCAAAGAGTGCCAGGTATATGTGAAAATCCACAAGTTTTGCTTGTACCGGATCACATGCAGATACCTTGTGTTCCCATGCACGGACATGATACACTGGATCATCTTGCACACTAATATCGAGACGATGACCTTGAGCAGTGTTAGCCGGATGAAGATTGCAACCTTTAGGGCAGGGGATTATGATGAGATGTATCAGATGTCAGAGCTCATGACTATCATGGAGACTCCCTTCAGCTTACCCAACAATAATGCCAACTCTAGAGACATTCTGAAGAACTGGGTAAAGGAGCCGGCTAGATTCAGGATGACACCCAACCAGATCTACAAGGCAAAGATACTGCAGAAGGTGTAGTGATACTTGGTCATCTTTGCATGTCGACGGTATAGCCAAGAAAGCACGAAAACCTTTCCACAGAGTTGGGTGATCGCGTTGGAACAACTGGCCAGAGAGGGCCAACCATGCAACTGGTTTGGCATGTTGGCTCATCAGTTGAAGGAATAGGTAATGAGGGCTCGACAACCACCAAAAGGTATGGAAGCATAAATCTACATGTCCTCCTACATCTTGGATGCAATTTGTGCCTGATAGGAGTTCCTGGGTTTGAAGTGGGCATGGTCACTAGCGGAGATTTTTGTGAATACTTATTGTAAGATGTTGTCCGAATGTAGCTTCAAAGGAGTTATCACACGACTGTCCAATCATTTTGTCACCCCAGCCCACAAGATGATATTTGAACAGGATCCACCCTACATGTCAACGACATCAATGGAGGCACTGATAGACATATTTGATTGGTATGCCTCACCTTCTGGCACATTCATATGAATGTACAATGCGAAGAAGCCTTCGCATGTTCTACCAAAGTTTTCCTTGGACGCGCTCGTCATGTAGGAAATAGCATATCACATCTCGACAGGATTGACAACTAGGCTACACCGGAAGAAGAAGTTTCCTTGGCCCACTCTTCTGCTGTGCATTGGGTTATATGAGATTTGAAGTTTCAAGCATGCAGATGTCGAACCAAAGTAGATGAAGAAGTATCCATTCGACCTCCAAAGTTACAATCTGTATGACCCACATTGTGTTGTGAAAGATCCCTGCACGAGAGTACAATTCAACTGGATCCACAGGGCATTCATTGGGCGGAGGAGGACTGATGGAGATATTGCTATAGTTTCTCCAGACCCAATGAAAATTTCGACTTCACTGTGGAGTGGCTAGCGAAGCAATGTGAAATAGCATAATGGAGAGCACCATAAGTAGCAGCAACAGTAGAGGCAAACATATAAGTGTGCGACAAGGGAAAGAGAAATACTTTCGATCACATGGAGGAAGAGAAAAGGTGCAAGTTCTGAGTAGATACACTTGTAGAGAAAGCAACTATGGCTATAGAGGTGAAGAGGCAACAATGCGATAAGCGAATCGCACAAAAGAAGAGTGAGAAATGGAGAATGGAGGAAATAGAGAAGGAGTTGCATGAGTTAAAAGAGCAACTCTGAAAGGAAAAGGAGCTACACAAACATGAGAGGGAAGTGCGGCAACAATAGATACAACAAGGGGCGCAACATGTGCAGATGGATGAAAAATCTCTTGTACAGGTAGTGGACTTATCAAGACAGCTAGCATTAGGTGGACATGGTGAACCATCGTAGGAGCAAGACTTTGCTCATGAGATAGAGCACGCATTTCAATAGTTGGATACATATATGGAGCAACAAGAATTGGAACAAGACATTGACCTCATGCCTCATCACCAAGAGGTTGACTTACCCGCTTCACCACGTCCAGAAGATAAGAAAGTCTCAAGAGAACAAGGAGGCACTAAGATCCTTAGAGATCAGCCGGAAGGAGAGATGCACAACGTCTCATTTGACAAGTCTCAACATAGAGTTGTGTAGTCTTGCAGAGTGTCGACTTCGAATGATCATACATCTCCTACACAAGTTGAGGAATAAGTGATCATGTATGATGTGCACAAACATCCAGTAGCCTTGGCCAATGCTACCAGAGTGTATGCTAAAGCCACTAGCTCAAGTGTTCACTTTCTAATAGCTGAGAATGAGCGAATGGCTAAGGAACTACAGACATACAAGCATGGAGAAGAGTTGGTTACAACATCTGCCCAAGCATAACTGAAGAAGGAAATACTAGATGAAGTGTTGTCCCTTGACATAGTCATGCGGGCGTTGTATTCCAAGTTTGGTACCATGCACAAGGTAGTCATCCATCTCAACGGATGACATTAGCGATGTGTTAGAAGAGCACATATCTTGGTGAACATGCATGCTGCTGTTGATTACATGTAAACATGGAAGATGAGATACAAAGCACTTGCCTAAGATGATGAAGCCCAAAGCAGTCGAGCTGAAGGCATGTATTCAGAGTCAAATCTGAAACTACGAAGAGCTCCTGCATCTCATCACTAGTATATAGGCTTCCCATGCATGTGTATTCAAGAGTATGGATGTTGTGGTGTGCGCACATGCAATCCCATCTATTTGGAATCTCACCCAGCTGAAGACAAAGGCATAGGTCTGACTAGAGATTGACTCATATTTTGACGAGTTGATGCGCATTACCACCAGCCCAGACTTTCCCATTAGTGTAGACATGCAAAAGTATGTTGCTAGTCTCCCTGCATTGAAGACAATGATGCGCATGCTTTCAAACAAGTTGGACAGAGGAGCCCGAGTAGTGTACCGGGATGCTATGGAGACAAGAGTCAGGTTCCAGAAAGATGTCACCTTGGAGCACACAGACACCATTGCGGACTACTGATCTTGGCATAAGTATGTTATTGTCAACCACAATGAAGATGTCGAAGAGTTGGTCTTCCGACAACTGTCTGAGTCATAATGATTTCTAACATGTCTTGCTCAAGCCATTTTATCTCACATGGGTACATGTGCATTGAATGTAACATCTTGTCAGGTGTAAGTCAAGAGTCTATAGTTGGATGTAACAGTCATAGAGTAGATGAAGAGTCATGAGGGTATATGAACTATCACAAAGGGGAATGTCAAGGGTCACGCCACCCTTTGCTATAAATAGTCCCTCATAATTCATTGTAAAGACTTTTGGTCAGCCAAGCGTCTGATAGGACCATCTTAGAGAGAGATTGGACAATATTGTAATAAGCATTGGTTTCTTCACTGCACAGAACTAGTACATCTCTTTGGAGGAGCAGACAGTTGTGGCTATAATGTTCCGCTGTGTGAAATCACGGTCAAGGCATTGGAACTAGTGGTTGGACATGGATGTATTATATGAATGGAACTTACACTTCTTAATATAATAAGAGCCATCACGTTTCATGCATATGTTGTATTTTATTCTATGTTATCTGGTTTATTCTAAACGATATATGTATTTGTTTGCTTATACATGCATGTATAGATTTCTGTGTATGTATGTATGAATATTTCTTAAATGTGTTGTTGGTTTAACCATCATTTTGGATTGCTAGCTAACTTGCCTTCCATGTTGTGATGCATCTTTCCTCGTGCGTTCCCTTCTTGACTCCGTGCTATCATAGGTTTCCAAGGGTCACACTCATCTCAACCCCCGTGTGTTAGAACCTCGCATGCACCTTCCTTGGCTCACTGCATATGTCACACCCTTGCTACCAATAGAGTTATCTCACTTTCCTCTGTGTGAAATCACGGTCAAGGCATTATAGTACGACCCACTGCTGGGACTCCTACACCAAACGGTTTGGGGTCTAATTGGGACTTCTTATCAGGGAGATCCCCTGACATGTTGGCGGGTCCAACACTCTCAACATTTCTGGCATTAGAAGGAGGGCCAAATGATAAGCTGTGTCCTCTCATCCTGTTTTGAACCTTTGCATATCTATCATGGATTATTGCACTCTTCTCCCTCCACGATGCTTTTCGAATTCCGAATTTGGTACCATCACGAAGGAGTTTTTCAATCATTTGTCCACTTAAATTTATGATGGTGAAGGTGAAGTGGTCTGGCCTAAGTTCTTACATGACTTTCTTTCCATTCTCCATGAGGAAGATGAATGTTCTGATGAATAGGCCAATTTTCTGCTTGCATACACACTTCGTGAATCTCCACATCGATGGCTATGCAACCTACCGGCTGACAACGTGCACTCACTTGAGCACTTATGTGATCTCATTGAAGACACTTTCTATCATTTTGATCCAAAATGTCTTGACCAAAAACTATTACAACAATGGAAGGCTTCGCATGAATCGCTTATGGATTTTTGGTAGGGCTTCAGTGAGTTGCAGTTTCAAGATCTGAAGAGCCAGATGAAATTTTTCTATCTTTGGGACCGATTCAAGTACTATGTTAAGAAATCTGCTTGTTCCAAGAAGATGTTTGAAATCAAGCCTCGCTTAGTATTCTTCAATGATGGAGCCACACAATTACAGATGAATGTAGTCATTGTCACAAGTGACTGTCCATCATCCCCTCATCAAAAAACTCCACCACTACAAAGTGATGTAAGAGATAATGCTTGAACATCTGTTCAGCTCTCACATCCTGCCAACATCACTTCACTTAATTTTCATGCAAATTTGGTTGTGAGTCCATCGAGTTGTCACACACATTTTGTTCCACAACCTCCATCTTTGTACTCATCTAATCCTCTGTATGATACTATCTTGTATTCCTCCATTCCAGACTCTACACTTGTTATGAATGAGGAACAAGCCATTGACGGAGTTGGTGTTGCACAACCAACATGCGGTATCATTCATGAAGAGTATGAGTGGGAGCTTGAGAATCAACACTCGGCGAAGGATGACTCCCTTCCATCCAAGCCTCCTCTGTTCTTCCTTGATAAATTTGGTGAACCTGCCATCCATGATTTCACATGTGTATCTTCATCTATGAATGCACCCATTGTTGATCACTTGTAGGACACACCGAATGTCAGTCCATCATCTGATAATAAAGAGGATAAGTTATTCATTAAAAATCCACTTGATATTTCATTTGCCTTTTCCGGAAACACAGAGGATGACTTTGTTTGGTTCTCATCTACTACTCTGTTTGATTCATCAGATCATGAGGATGATGATGAAAACATTGATTTTTCTGATCATGGTTGTCGTGATCCAGTTACTCCCATATTTGACCACGATCATGATTATATCACAGTCAATTTTTCGAAGCCACTGGTTTATGATGATCTATCTGAAGATGAAGTTGAAACACCCAAGGCTATCCAGGCACTTCAGCCTGAGCTGATGGTTATGTCAAGCCCTCGCTCTTTTGGGGTTAGTTTCACTTACGATCAAGAGATTGTTCAATCACTCGAGGCTCCTCGTTACTCATTTGTATACATTGAAGATCAATCTCACACACAGATCATGCTTCCTCCACTCGGACTACACGATCCCATCGCTCATGCATTGGAGGAATATTACATTGAAAGCACACATGCACAACGTAAATTGTATTTTTTTCTTTCATTTGCTTGCATGTCACAATCACGAGTATGTGTATGCTTCAAAGCTGCATGCAATGTCGCACAACACCGTGACAAGTCCACATACCACATGTCATGCACTTGCACTCTCTTATGTCCCATGGACACTTTTAAACATGCGGTGTGTTTGTATTCATTGTTATATCTTTCTTTCTTTCTGGTTCACACAAACAGGTTACTCGCAGACCAAGAATTCACCAACATGGGTCAACCAATGCACCAATGGCTGCATTGGAAATATCACTTCACGTGATCAGGCCCATGCACCATTAGCTTAGGAGTAGGAGTAGTTTTTGTTTTCAGTTTGTTTGCTTGCATGCTTGTTTTCTTACCTAATTCACTTGTTTTTTTGCTTGCTTGTTTGATTACTTTTATTTCACATTTTCTTCTGCTTCTGCTTTGCTTTGTTGTTTGTTTGCTTGTTTTTTTTGTAGGTTAGTTTCACATCAAATCATGTATGACTCTTGAAACAAGCTGGGTAAAGTACAAGAGGTCTTGTACTACTATCACTACTTGGTTATCTGTCATCCTGCCTTTGTATGAAGAACTTGTTACTCTTAGTCCATGATACGTTGAAGGAAAATAAGTACTGTTTGAAGTGAACCTAGGTGAAAAGAGAACGCTTGTGCGCTAACTAGTGTCACCTACTCTAGTCGGTTGTTTTTGGGTTAAACCTTGTCAGCTCAGTCAAGTAGAGTAGGGTGAGGGGGAAAACCTTAACAAGCATGCCAAAGGTATATAATAAACTACTTCTCTAAAGGAACAACCTCTTCTTCTCTCAATAAGTCGAGATCCCCCTTCTGCCTCTGAAAAGAATAAGTGCTATGCACAGTTATGAAAAAAAATGAAACGTGAAAATTCCAAAAAATGAAAAATGAATAAGGTGAAAGAAGAGAAAGGCTTCCTGCACAAAGAGGTGATGCTAGTAACTCAACCGGGGTACTGACCAAGTTCACTGGTAATGGAGAGATGCTTGTGTTCCTGCGTGACTCTGCTGGGGTACTGTCCAGGCCTGTTGGTAGCAGAGAAACACCAGAGATGAAACTAAAACTCTGACAACTACATTGTCTGTGCACCAATATACCCCTCAATCCCAATCGAGATAACTTTGTTGCCTTGGCTTGGAAAGTGTGTCAATCGACCAAGAGCTTGGTAGATGCTACATCTTACAATCAGGCTAGTGTGAAAGCTGGACAACTGAGAACTGAACAATACTTCCAGAGGTGTTAGACTTGTTTTTCATAAAAAAGGTCCATTCAGAGAGTTGGAGTTCTACCAATGTGTCGCCAAGTGTTGTAGCGGCTACTACCACCCTCCAAAATTTTAGCTTCATTTTGGAGCCTCCCTAACAACCTTTCACAGCAACATGTCTTGCTTTGTCGAGAACATAGGCTTCAATGATTTTCTTGCAGGAGGGAAACCTGTCTATCAGAGTTTGATGCATTCCCCTCATAGGTTGTTTCTCCAGACTTGGTCTAGCTGTAGGCCGAGTAGCTCCTTCAAGAAATTGCGCAATTCTGGAGGGAAACCAACCTTCCATCTGGAAATTGTGCAATTTAGTCTGGCAGCCTATTGGGCTCCAGAATTGCGCAATTTTGCCAGTCAGGGTTCATCTAGAAAATTGCACAATTCTTCCTAGTAGGGCTACTCAGCCCAGGAATTGTGTAATCCTAGGTAGCAATCAGCTGCTCTGCCTAGAATTGTGCAAATATTCTGGGCATCTAGCCTAGCTCCCATCCAGAAATGCACATTTCTCCTAGCAATTGAGCAGCCTCTTGCATGTGTAGTTCGGTTGACTAGTTCCACCCGGGATCAAGGAAACTTTACTCGCATGCATGGCTTGCTTTTTCCCAGAATAGAAAAAGGCAACATGCAAAAAGCATACCTTGATTCAGGTAGCTATTTTTAGCAGCTATAGGTTACATGCAAAGATCATTTTAAAATCTTTCCTCTAAGTGTTGCTTTTTCCTAGATTTATGGCATGCGTGTCATAAGCCCAAAATTATTTATTCAACACATCAGAGCTCATTATTTCACATCAATATTGGAGCTCTGACATCCCACAACACATCTAGGACTCTTTGACACATCTGACTCAGCTATTCATGGGTAAGTGGTCTCAACTTGTCTTTTTCAGCATTTCTGTCGCTTTTTGTGTTTCACTTGTGTGAGTATTGTTCGCATGATTTCTTTGAATGCTTGTTGTCATTTACATGCATAATAGATTGTACTAGCACCATTTCAGTTTTCGTTACCATCTCACTATTGTCGCATGCATGAAATAGTTTTGCATGAACAGTCGCTGATTCGGTGACTCGCTTCACCCACATGCATATTGTTCCATTTTCTGAATCTTTCATTCATTGTTTGCATACACGATCATTTTCTTCTACTTACACTTAGTATCGACATGCATTCACTTTCACATTTGCATTCAGTTTCTTGTCAGTAGGTTTGGAAAGCCTTGGCCTAGACTCTGTCTCACCAAGACAACATTGCAAAATATTTAGAGGGAAGGCTCTACCTTCCTCTCCAGAAATGCACATTTTTTCCCAGTAGATATTCCCCATACCTGCTTTGCACAATTTTGACGGATAATGACTGTTGGCCCAGAAAATTGTGTAATGCAGTCACTAAGAATGCAGTCATTGCCAAATGAAATTGCGCATTGCGTAATTCCAGTAGTCAACAGTTAGCTTGGATTGTGCATTGTGAAATCCCAATAGCCAGTCATGCCTCTTAGACAACCCATACTGCATTTTGCGCAGTTTTGGCAGCCAGTCACCCAGCCTCCTAGAAGAAATTGCACAATCTTTGCCTATCAATCCCAAGGTATGCGTTATGTCGTTCCTCCAATTTGCTTTGGTTTTTCCTGACATATTTCTTGCCATGCATGTCACTTTGTCCCCAGCTCTAGCAGCTGTTCATCTACCTCTTGACAATTCAGGATCAATAGTCTCCACGAGAGAAGGATCAAAGGACACTGATGGAAGTGCAACTGGAGAAGTGGTTGAGCGAGTGTCCACATGTCTACCGATCTATGAAGATATCAAGCTGATTCTAGACAAGAACATTAAGATGAAATGGAAAGAGGTTAATGATAAATTTACAGGCACATTTGGGGAAGACCTCAAAGACCGCCAGGTATATATGAACATCCACAAGTCTGGCTTGTACCGAATTGCATGCAAATACCCCTTGTTCCCATGCGTGAACATGATACACTAGATCATCTCGCACACTGATCTAGAGACAATGACCTTGAGCAGTGTCAGTGGGACGACGATTGCAACCTTCAGGGTAGGGGATTATGATGAGATGTATCAGATGGCAGAGCCTGTGAATATCATGGAGACTCCCTTCAGCTTACCCAACAACAATGCTAACTCTAGAGACATTATGAAGAACTGGGTAAAGGAGTCGGCTAGATTCAGGATGACACCCAACCAGATCTACAAGATGAAGATACTGAGGAAGGCGTATCCATACTTGGTCATCCTTGCATGTCGACTGTATGGCCAAGAAAGCAAGGAAACCTTCCCATAGAGTTGGGTGATCGCACTGGACCAACTGGCTAGAGAGGGCCAACCATGCAACTGGTCTGGCATGTTGGCTCATCAGCTGAAGGAACAGGTAACGAGGGCTTGAAAACTACCCAAAGATATGCAAGCAGAAATCTACATGTGTGCATACTTCTTGGATGCAGTCTATTCTCGTCAGGAGTTCCCGAGTTTGAAGTGGGCATGGTCACCGACGAAGACTGCTAAGAATACTTATTGTGAGATGTTGTTTGAATACAGCTTCAAAGGAGTTATCACACGGTTTTCTGATCATTTTTTCACCCTGGTCTACAAGATGATATTTGAACAGGATCCACCCTACATGTCAATGGAAGCAATGGAGGCATTGCTAGACATAGCTGATTGGTATGCCTCACTGTCCGACACCTTCATACGAATGTACAATGCGGAGATGCTTCCACATGTTCTATCGAAGTTTTCCTCGGATGTGCTCATCATGCAGGAAGTAGCATATCACATCTCTACAGGATTGACAACTAGGCTGCACCAGAAGAAGAAGGCACCTTGGCTCGCTCTTTTGATACACATTGGGTTATATGAGATCTAAAGTTTCAAGCACACGGATGTCAAAGCAGAGCAGATGAAGAAGTATCCATTCGACCTCTGAAGTTACAATCCATATGACCCACATTATCTTGTGAAATACCACTACACGAGAGTATAATTCAACTAGATCCACAGGACATTTCATTGGGCGGAGGAGGACCCATGGAGATATTGCTACAATTTCTCCAGACCCAATGAATAGGTCGGCTTCACTATGGAGTGGCTAGTAAAGCAACGTGAAGCAGCATCCCAGAGAGCACCAGAAGCAGCAGTAACAATAAAGGTAAACATACCAGTGCGTGACAAGGGCACGAGAAATATTGTCATTTGCACAGAGGAAGAGAAAAGTTGCAAGTTCCGAGTAGATCCACTTGTATGGAAAGAAGCCATGGCTATAGAGGAGAAGAGGCAACAATGCGATAAGTGAATCTCGCAAAGGCAGAGGGAGAAACAGAGAATGGAGGAACCAGAGAAGGAGTTGCATGAGTTGAAGGAGCGACTCCGAAAGGAACAAGAGTTGCACAAAGAGGAGAAATAAGTGCAACAACAACAGATATAGTAGCGGGCACAACATGTGCAGATGGATGAAACAATGCCTGTACAGGTAGTGGACTTATGAGAATAGATGACATCAAGTGGACAAGGTGAACCATCACAGGAGCAAGACTTCGCTCGTGAGATAGAGCAAGAACTTCAACAGTTGGATACATATATGGAGCAACAGGAATTGTAACAAGACATCAACCTCATGCCTCATCACTAAGAGGTTGACTTACCTACTTCACCATGTCCAGAATATGAGCAAGCCTCAAGAGACCAAGGAGGCACTGAGATCCTTGGAGATCAGCTAGAAGGAGAGATGCACAACATCTCATTTGACGAGTCTGAACATAGAGTTGTGCAGTCTCGTGGAGTGTCGACTTCGAATGATCATACATCTCCTACGTAAGTTGAGGAATGAGTGATCGTGTCTGATGTGTGCAAACATCCAACAACCTTAGCCGATGCTACTAGAGTGTATGCCGAAGCCATTAGCTCAAGTGTTCATTTTCTGATAGCTGAGAATGAGTGAATGGCTAAGGAACTACAAACTGCCAAGTGAAGAGGAGAGTTGGTTACAACATCTGCTCGAGCAGAACTAAAGAAGGCAATACTAGATGAAGTGTTGTCCCTTGACATAGTCCTACAATCGTTGTATTCGAAGGTTGGTACTGTGCACATGGCAGTCATCCATCTCAACGGATGGTAGCAATGATGTGTTAGAAGAGCATGCATCTTGGCAAATGTGCATGCTGCTGTTGATTACATGCAAACATGGAAGATGAGATACAAGGGAGCCCCACTTCACTTGCTTAAGATTATGAAGCCTAGAGCGGTTGAGCTGAAGACACGTATCCAGCGTCAGATCTAGAACTACGAAGAGCTCCTGCAACTCATCACTAGTATACAGGCTTCCCATGCATGTGTATTCAACAATATGGATGTTGTGGTGCATGCACATGCGATCCCATCTATTGGGACTCTCACCCAAGCGAAGAAAAAGTCACATGTTTGACTAGAGCTTGACTCATACTTTAACGTGTTGATGCACATTGCCACCAGCCCAGACTTTCCCATGAGTGCAGACATCATGCACAAGTATGTTACTGGTCCGGCCCTATTGAAGACAATGATGCGCATGCTTTCAGACGAGTTGGACAAAGGAGCCTGAGCAGTGTACCCGGATACTATGGAGGCAAGAGTTAGGTTCTAGACAGATGTCACTTTGGAGCACACGGACACCATCACAGACTATCGGTCTTGGCATCAATACGATACTGTCAACCATAATGAAGATGTCAAAGAGTTGGTCTTCCAATAGTTGTTCGAGTCATAGTGATGTCTAACATGTCTTTCTCAAGCCATTTTGTCTCACATGAGTACATGTGCATTGTAATGTAACGTCTTGTCAAGTGTAAGTCAAGAGTTGATAGTTGGATGTAACAGTCATACAGTAGATGGAGAGTCATGCATGTAGATGAACTATCACAAAGGGGAATGTCAAGGGTCACCCCACCCTTTGCTATAAATATTCCCTCATAACTCATTGTAATGGCTTTTGGTCAGCCAATCTTCCAATAGGACTATCTTAAAGAGAGCTTGGACAATATTGTAAGGAGCCTTGGCTTCTCCACTGCTGTAATGTTCCGCTGTCGGAACTAGTGGTTGGACATGGATGTATTATATGACTAGAACTTACACTTCTTAATATAAAAAGAGCTAACACGTTTCATGCATATGCTATATTGTATTCTGTGCTATCTGGTTTACTCTAAATGATATATGTATCTGTTTTCTTATGCATGCATGTATAGCTTTCTGTGTATGTATGTATGAATCTTTTTGAAATGTTTTGTTGGTTTAACCATCACTTTGTATTGCTAGCTAACTTGCCTTCCATGTTGTGATGTATCTTTTCTCGTGTGTTCCCCTCTTAACTCCGTGCTATCACAAGTTTCGAAGGGGTGCACTCATCTCAACCCCCGTGTGTTAGAACCTCTCATGCACCTTCCTTGGCTCACTGCATATGTCACACCCTTACTACCAACAGAGTTATCTTACTTGCCTCTGTGCGAAATCAAGGTCAAGGCATTACCATACGACCCACTGCTGAGACTCCTACACCAAACAGTTTGAGGTCTAATTGGGACTTGTTATCAGGGAGATCCCCTGACATGTTGGTAGGTCCAGCACTGTCAACATTTCTGGCATTAGAAGGAGGGCCAAATGATAAGCTGTGTCCTCTCATCCTGTTTTGAACCTTTGCATATCTATCATGGATTCTTGCACTCTTCTCCCTCCACGATGCTTTTCGAATTCCGAATTTGGTACCATCACGAAGGAGTTTTTCAATCACTTGTCCACTTAAACGTATGATGGTGAAGGCGAAGTGGCCTGGCCTGAGTTCTTACATGAATTTCTTTCCATTCTCCATGAGGAAGATGAATGTTCTGATGAATAGGCCAGTTTGCTGCTTGCATAAAAACTTCGTGATTCTCCACATCGATGGCTATGCAACCTACCGGTTGACAACGTGCACTCACTTGAGCACTTATGTGATCTCATTGAAGACACTTTCTATCATTTTGATCCAGACCGTCTTGACCAAAAACTGTTACAACAATGGAAGGCTCTGCATGAATCGCTTATGGATTTTTGGTAGGGCTTCAGTGAGTTGCAGTTTCAAGATCCGAAGAGCCAGATGAAATTTTTCTATCTTTTGGACCAATTCAAGTACTGTGTTAAGAAATCTGCTCGTCCCAAGAAGAAGTTTGAAATCAAGCCTCACTTAGTATTCTTTAGTGATGGAGCTGCACAATCACAGATGGATGCGGTCACTATCATAAGTGACTATTCATTGTCCCCTCATCAAACAGCTCCACCACTGCAGAGTGATGCGGGAGATCATTCTTGCATATTTGTTCAGCTGTCACATCCTCCCAACGTCACTTCACTTAATTTTTGCGTAGATTTGGTTGTGAGTCCATCGAGTTGTCACATGCATTTTGTTCCACAACCTCTGTCTTCGTACTTGGCTAATCCTCTGGATGATACTATCTTGTGTTCCTCCATTTCGAACTCTACACTTGTTATGAATGAGGAACAAGCCACTGATAGAGTTGGTGTTTCACAACCAACATGCGCTATCATTCCTAAAGAGTATGACTGGGAGCTTGAGCATCAACACTCGGCGAAGGATGACTCCCTTCCATTCAAGCCTCCTCCGTCTTCCTTGACATCTTTGGTGAACCTGCCATCCGTGATTTCACATGTGTATCTTCATCTACAGATGCACCCATTGTTGATCACTCGTAGGACACATCGGACGTTAGTCGATCATCCCACAACGGAGAGGATAAGTTATTCATTGAAAATCCACTTGATCTTTCATCTTCTTTTTCTAGAAACACAGAGGATGACTTTGTTCACTTCTCATCTACCCCTCTGTTTGATTCATCAGATTATGAGGATGCCGATGAAAACATTGATTTTTTTGATCATGGCTGTCTTAATCCATTTACTCCCATATTCGATCATGATCATGATTATACCACAGTCAATTTTTCGAAGCCACCGATTTATGATGATCTAACTGACGATGAAGTTGAAACACCCAAGACTTTCGAGGCACTTTAGCTTGAGCTGATGGTTATGTTAGGCCCTCACTCTCTTGGGGTTAGTTTCACTTTCGATTAGGAAATTGTTCAATCACCGGAGGCTCCTCATCACTCATATGTATGCATTAAAGATCAATCTCGAAGATAGATCATGCTTCCTCCATTCGAATTGCACGATCCCATCGCTCACGCGTTGGAGGAATCTTACATTGCAAGCACACCTTCATGGAAAAATTTGTCTTTGTTTCTTTCATTTTCTTGCATGTCACAGTTAAGAGTATGCCTATGCTTCAAAGCTGCATGCAGTGTTACACAACACCGTGACAAGTCCACAGACCACATGTCATGCACTTGCACTCACTTATGTCCCGTGGACACTTTTAAACATGAGGTGTGTTTATATTCATTGTTATATATTTCTTGCTTGCTGGTTCGCACAACCAGGTTACTCGCAAACCAAGCCTTCACCAACATGGGTCAACCAATGCGCTAGTGGCTGCATTGGAAATATCAGTTCATGTGATCAGGCCCATGCACTGTTAGCTTAGGAGGAGGACTAGATTTTGCTTTCAGTTTGTTTGCTTACCTGCTTCGCTTGTTTATTTGCTTTCTTGTTTGATTACCTTGCTTTCACATTTTCTTCTGCTTCTGCTTTTCTTTGTTGTTTGTTTTCTTGTTTTGTTCGTAGGTTAGTTTTGCATGAAACCATGTATGACTCTTGAAAAAAGCTAGGTAAAGTACAAGAGGTCTTGTACTGCTATCACTACTTGGTTATTTGTCATCCTACCTCTGTATGAAGAACTTGTTACTCTTAGTCCATGATATGTCGAAGGAATAAGTACTGTTCGAAGTGAACCTTGGTGAAAACACAACACTTGCACACTAACTAGTGTCACCTACTCTAGTAGATTGTTTTTGGGTTAACCCTTGTAAACTTAGTTAAGTAGAGTAGGGTGAGGGGGAAAATCTTAACAAGCATGTCAAAGGTATATAATAAACTAATTCTCTAAAGGAACAACCCCTTCTGCTCTCAATAAGTTAGGATCCCTCTTCCGCAACTGAAATGAATAAGTTCTATGCGAATTTATGAAAATAAAAATAAAAATTGAAAAGTGAAAATTTCAAAAAATGAAAAATGAATAAGGCGAAAGAAGATAAAGGCTTCCTGCGCAGAGAGGTGATGCTAGTAACTCGGCCAGGGTACTGACTAGGCTCGCTGGTAGCGGAGCGATGCTTGTGTTTTTGCGTGACTCCACTGGGGTAATTTCAAGGCCTGCTGGCAGTGGAGGTATACCAGAGATGAAACTAAAACTATGATGACTACATTTCTTGTGCACCAATATACCCCTCAACCCTAATCGAGACAACTGTGTTGCCTTGGCTTGGAATGTGTGTCAATCAACTGAGATTTTGGTAGATGCTACATCTTACAATTAGGCTAGTGTGAAACCAAGACAAACTATGAACTGAACAATACTTTCGGAGGTGTTAGACTTGTTTTTCATGAACAAGGTCCATTCAGAGAGCTGGAGTTCTACCAGTGTGTCGCCAAGTGTTGTAGCGGCTACAACCACCCTCCAAAATTTTACCTTAGATTCGTTTTGGAGCCTCCCCACAAACCTTTCTCAGCATCATGTTTTGCTTCGTCGAGTACAAAAGCTTCAGGGAATTCTTGCAAAAGGGCAGCCTGTCTATTAGAGCTTGATGCATTCCGTTCACAGGCTGTTTCTCCGGACTTGGTCTAGTTGCAGGCTAAGAAGCTCCTTCAAGAAATTGCGCAATTCTAGAGGGAAATTAGCCTTCCCTCTAGAAATTGTGCAATTCAGTTTGGCAGCTTGCCGGGCTCTAGAATTGCGCAATTCTGCTAGTCATGCTTCATATAGAAAATTGCGCAATTCTTCCAAGCAACGCTGGTCAGCCTAGGAATTGTGCAATCCTGGGCAACAATAAACTGCTCTACTCAGAAATTGCACAAATATTATGGGCAACCAGCTTAGCTCCCATCTAGAAATGTGCATTTTCTCTCAGTAGTTGAGAAACCTCTTTCATGTGTAGTTGGGTTGACCAGTCCCACCTAGGACCAAGGAAGCTTGACTCGTATGCATGGCTTGTTTTTTCCTGAAATAGCAAAAGGAAACATGCAAAAAGCATCCCTTGATTCAGGGAGCTATTTTTAGCAGCTGGAGGTTATATGAAAATATCGTTTTATAATCTTTCCTCCAAGTGTCGCTTTTTCCTAGATTTGTGGCATGCGCGTCATGAGCCCAAAATTATTTATTCGACATATCAGAGCTCATTCTTTCACATCGATCTTGGAGATCTGACATCCCACAATACATCCATGACTTTTCGACACATCCAAATCAACTATTCATGGGTAAGTGGTCTCAACTTATCTTTTTCAACATTTCTGTCACTTTTTGTGTTTTCGCTCACGTGAGTGTTGTTCGCTTTATTTCTTTGAATGCTTGCTGTCATTTACATGCATAATAGCTTGTACTAGCACCATTTTAGTTTTCGTTACCATCTCACTGCTGTCGAATGCATGAAACTGTTTTGCACGAATGGTCGCTGATTCAGCGACTCGTTTCACCCACATGCGTGTTGTTCCATTTTCTAAATATTTCATTCACTGTTTGCATGCACGACCATTTTCTTCTATGTACTCTCAGCATCGCCATGCATTCATTTTCACATTTTCATTCAGTTTCCCATTGGCGGGTCTAGGAAGCCTTGGCCCAAACTCTGCCTCACCAAGACAACATTGCACAATCCTGAGAGGGAAGGCTCCGCCTTCCTCTCTAGAAATGTGCATTTCTGCCTAGCAGCTGTTCCCCATGCCTTCTTTGAACAATTCTGAGGGATAGTGACTACTGGCCCAGAAAATTGCACAATGCAGTCACTGAGCCTGCAGTCATTGCCAGCTGAAATTGCACATTGCACAATTCCAACAGTCAGCAGTCAGATTGGATTGCGTATTGTGCAATCCCAGCAGTAAGTCATCCCTCCTAGACAACCCAGACTGGATTGCGCATTGTGCAATCCTAGCAGTAAGTCATCCCTCCCAGGCAGCCCAGACTACATTTTGCGCAGTTCTGGTAGCTAATCACCCAGCCTCCCAGAAGAAATTGCGCAATCTTTTCCTATCAATCCCCATGTATGTGTTATGTCATTCCTCCAATTTGCTTTGGTTTTTGTTGACATATTCCTTGCCATACATGTCACTTTGTGTCCAGATCTAGCAGGTGTTCGTCCACCTCTTGATAGTTTAGGATCAATGGCCTCCAAGGGAGTAGGATCAAAGGACACTGATGGAAGTGCAACTGGAGCAATGATTGAGTGAGTGTCCTCAAGTCTACTGATCTATGAAGATACAAAGCTGATTCTAGACAAGGACATCAAGCTGAAATGGAAAGAGGTCAATGATGCATTTACAAGCACATTTGGGGATGACCTCGAAGACCGCCATGTAAACGTGAACATCCATAAGTCTGACTTATACCGGATTGCATGCAGATAACCCGTGTTCCCATGTGCATACATGATACAACGAATCATCTCGCACACTAATCCCAGGATGATGACCTTGAGTAGTGTTAGCGGGATGAAGATTGCAACCTTCAGGGTAGAGGATTATGATGAGATGTATCAGATGTCAGAGCTCATGAATATCATTGAGACTCCCTTTAGCTTACCCAACAACAATACCAACTCCAGAGACATTCTGAAGAACTTGGTAAAGGAGCCGGCTAGATTCAGGATGACACCCAACCATATCTATAAGATGAAGATACTGTGGAAGGTGTATCAATATTTGGTCATCTTTGCATGTCGACTGTATGGCCAAGAAAGCACGGAAACCTTCCCATAGAGTTGGGTGATCACGCTGGACCAATTGGCCAGAGAGGGCCAACCATGCAATTGGTCCGACATGTTGGCTCATCAGTTGAAGGAAAAGTTAACAAGGGCTCAACAACCACCCAAAGGTATGCAAGCATAAATCTACATATCTGCCTACATCTTGGATGGAGTCTGTGCCCACCAGGAGTTCCTAGGTTTGAAGTGGGCATGGTCATTGACGGAGACTACTATGAATACTTATTGTAATATGTTGTTCGAATGTAGCTTTAGAGGAGTTATCACGCAATTGTCTGATCATTTTGTTACCTTGTTCTACAAGATGATATTTGAACGAGATCCACCCTACATGTTGATGACACCATTGGAGGCACTGATAGACATAGCTCATTGGTATGCCTCACCATCCAACACCTTCATACGAATGTATATTGTGGAGAATCCTCCTCATGTTCCACCGAAGTTTGCCTTGGACGTGCTCGTCATGCAGGAAGTAGCATATCACATCTTAGCAGGATTGACAGCTAGGCTGCACCGGAAGAAGAAGGCACCTTGGCCCACTCTTCCACTGCAAATTGGGTTATATAAGATCTGAAGTTTCAAGCGCATAGATGTTGAAGAAGAGCAGATGAAGAAGTATCCATTCGACCTCCAAAGTTACAATCCGTATGACCCGCATTGTGTTGTGAAAGATCACTACACGAGAGTACAGTTCAACTGGATCCACGTGGCATTTCATTGGGTGGATGAGGACCCATGGAGATATTGCTACGGTTTCTCCAGACCTAATGAACATGTCACCTTTGCCATGGAGTGGCTAGTGCAACATCCCGGAGAGCACCAGAAGCAACAACAACAGTAGAGGCAAACATACCAGTGCGCGATAAGGGTAAGAGAAAGATTGTTGTTCACATGGAGGAAGAGAAAAGTTGCAAGTTCCAAGTAGATCCACTTGTAGAGAAAGCAGTTATGGGAATAGAGGTGAAGAGGCAATAATGCAATAAGTGAATCGTGCAAAGGGAGATGGAGAAATAGAGAATGGAGGAAACTGAGAAGGAGTGGCATGAGTTGAAGGAGAAAATCCGAAAGGAACAAGAGCTGCTCAAATAGGAGAGGGAAGTGCAACAAAAACAGGTACAGTAGGGGGCGAAACATGTGCATACAGATAAAAAAACGTATGTACAAGTAATGACCTTATTAGAAAAACTGGCATCAAGCAGACAGGGTGAACCATCATAGGAGCAAGACTTTGCTCGTGAGATAGAGCAAGCACTTCAACAGTTGGATACGGATATGGAGAAACATGAATTGGAACAAGACATCGACCTCATGCCTCATCACCAAGAGGTTGACTTACCTGCTTCACCACGTCCAGAAGATGAGCAAGTATCAAGCGAACAAGGAGGCATTGTGATCCTTGGAGATCAGCCGGAAGGAGAGATGCACAATGCCTCAATTGACGAGTCTCAACATAGAATTGTGTAGTCTTGTAGATTGTCCACTCCAGATGATCATACATCTCCTGCGCAAGTTGAGGAACAAGTGATCGTGTCTGATGTGCAAAAACATCCAACAACCTTGGCTGATGCTACCAAAGTGTATGCCAAAGCCACTAGATCAAGTGTTCACTTTTTGATAGTTGAGAATGAGCGAATGGATAAGGAACTACAGATGGCCAAGCAAGGAGGAGAGTTGGTTACAGTATCCGCCCAAGCAAAACTGAAGAAGGAAATATTAGATGAAGTGTTGTCCCTTGAAATAGTCATGCAGGCGTTGTATTCCAGGTTTGGTACCATGCACAAGGCAGTCGTCCATCTCAACGGATGGCAACAGTGATGTGTTAGAAGAGTACGTATCTTGGCGAATGTGCATGATGCTGTTGATTACATGAAAACATGGAGGATGAGATACAAGGGAGCCCCAATTCACTTGCCTAAGATGATGAAGCCCAGAGTGGTCTAGCTGAAGGCACATACCCAGAGTCAAATCTGGAACTATGAAGAGCTCCCGCAGCTCATCACTAGTATACAGGCTTCCCATGCACGTGTATTCAAGAGTATGGATGTTGTGGTGCGCACAAATGCGATCCCATCTATTGGGACTCTCACCTAGGCGAAGATAAAGGCACAGGTTTGACTAAAGCTTGACTCGTACTTTGACGAGTTGATGCGCATTGCCACTAGCCCAGACTTTCCCATGAGTACAGACATCATGCACAAGTATGTTGCTGGTCTGGCTGCATTGAAGAAAATAATGCACATGCTTTCAGACGAGTTGGACAGAGGAGCCCGAGCAATGTACCCGGATGTTATGGAGGCAAGAGTCAGGTTCTAGAAAGATGTCACCTTGGATCACATGGACACCATTGCAGACTACCGGTCCTCGCATTAGTACGCTACTGTCAATCACAATTAAGATGTTGAAGAGTTGGTCTTCCAACAACTATATGAGTCATAATGATGTCTAGCATGGCTTTCTCAAGCCATTTTGTCTCACATGGGTACATGTGCATTGTAATGTAAAATATTGTCAAGTGTAAGTCAAGAGCCAATAGTTGGATGTAACAATCATAGAGTAGATGAAGAGTCACGAGGGTAGATGAGCTGCCACAAAGAGGAATTTCAAGGGTCACCCCACCCTTTGCTATAAATAGTCCCTCATAACTCATTGTAAAGGCTTTTGGTCAACCAATCTTCCGCTAGGATTATCTTAGATAGAGCTTGGATAGTATTGTAATGAGCCTTGGCTTCTCCACTACGCAGAGCTAGCAAATCTCTTTTGGGGAGCGGGCAGTTGTGGCTTTAACATTCCGTTGTTGGAACTAGTGGTTGGACATGGATGTATTGTATGACTAGAACTTACACTTCTTAATATAACAAGAGCCAACACGTTTCATGCATATGTTGTATTTTATTCTATGCTACCTGGTTTACTCTAAACGATATATGTATCTGTTTGCTTATGCATGCATGTATAACTTTCTGTGTATGTATGTATGAATCTTTCTAAAATGTGCTGTTGGTTTAACCATCACTTTGGATTTCTAGCTAACTTGCCTTCCATGTAGTGATGCAACTTTGCTCGTGGGTTCCCTTCTTAACTTTGTGTTATCACAGGTTTCCAAGAGGCGCACTCATCTCAACCCCCGTGTGTTAGAAACTCTCATGCACCTTCCTTGGCTCACTGCATATGTCACATCCTTGCTACCAACAGAGTTATCTTACTTGCCTCTGTGTGAAATCGTGGTCAAGGCATTACCGTACGACCCACTATTGGGACTCCTAAACCAAACGGGATGAGGTATACTTAAGACTTCTTACCGGGGAGATCCCCTGACATGTTGGTGGGTCTAGCACCATCAACAGGTCCTATGAGAAAGAAGTCTCCTCGAGGTGAAAAATACTTCATATTATTCATTGATGATTTTATTAGAACGTGTTGGATTGGCTTATTGAAATGTAAATATGAAGCATTTGATAAATTTAAAGTTTTTAAAGATTTAGTATAAAATGAGTTAGATTTAAAAATCGAAATTCTTAGATCTGATAGAGGAGGAGAGTTTATATCTGATGAGTTTTTCAACTTTTGTGAACAACATGGTATTAAGAGGTAGTTTTCTATAGCTAAAATTCCTCAACAAAATGAAGTGGTATAAAGAATGAAAAAAACAATCCAACAAATGGCACATGTCATGATTGATGAATCTAGAGTGCCTCATACCTTCTGTGGGGAAGCAACACATACAACCGTGAATATCCTCAACAAAGCTCATATTCAGGTAAATAGCGATAAAACTCCTTATGAACTATGGTTTGGTAAGCCTCCAATTGTCAAACATTTTAGAGTTTTTTGAAGAAAATGTTACATGAAGAATAACGATGATAAGCTTGTAAAGTTTGAATCTAGAGATGATGAAAAAATTCTCCTTGGATACTCCTCTAGAAGCAAAGGATATAAATGCTACAATAAAAGGCTTCAAAAGATTGTTGAATGCATTGATGTTGTAATTAATGAAGCATCGACAGGTACCAAAAGGGAAGCACCAACAGATGATGAACTTGTTTCTACAATAAGCCAAGAGGTTGGAGGAGAAGGAATTAATGAAACACTAGAAGAAGGAATTGAAAGCACATAAGCATCAGAAAAGGCCCTGTTAAGGTATGTTTAGAAAAACCATTCAGAATCTCAAATTCTAGGTGAAAAGGAAGCTGTAGTACAAACTAGAAGAACTCTTGTTGGAACTTCTAGTTACCTTGCCATACTATCCACAATTGAAGCTCAAAATGTAAATCAAGCAAGAAAAGATGAATGTTAGGTTAAGGCAATGGATGAAGAACTTGATCAAATAGAAAAGAACCATACATGGAATTTAATATCAATACCACATGATAAGAATATTATTGGGACAAAATGGGTGTTCAAAAACAAACTAAATGAAAATGGAGAAGTGATTAGAAACAAAGAAAGACTTGTTTGCAAAGGCTATGCTCAACAGGAAGGAATAGACTTTGAAGAAACATTTGCACCTATAGCTAGAATTTAAGCCATAAGAATGTTTCTTGTACTTAAAAGCTTTCATTACTTCAAAGAATTTCAAATGGATATTAAATCTACATTTTAAAATGGGGATCTAGAAGAAGAAGTTTATATTGAACAACTTGAATGATTTATCATAGGAAATGAGAAAAAACTTATTTGCAAGCTTAAGAAGGCTTTGTATGGATTAAAATAAGCTCCTCATGCATGGAATTCTTGCCTTGACAAGTATCTTCAACAACAAGGTTTCAAAAAGGGGTCAGCACACAAGAACCTATATATAAAATTTGATACAGATAAAATTTTAATGTTTGTTGTTTATGTATATGACATCATATTTGAAAGTAATGTAGAAACTATGAGTTAAGAATTTGCTTCAGTTATGGAACCAAAATTTGAGATGTCTCTACTTGGTGAACTAACATACTTTCTTGGTCTTCAAGTTAAAAAACAAAGAATGGTATATTTTTCTCACAAACCAAGTACCTCAAGTAGATTTTGAAGAAATATTGAATGGACGGCTGCAAGCCTGTACACACACCAATCGTAATAGGATGCAATATTAGTTCACACAATGATTCTCCTTCAGTGTATTAACCAGAATACATATCTATGATCAGAAGCTTGCTCTACCTTATAGGCACAAGACTGAATATTATGCATGTAGTTTGGATTGTTGGACGATTTCAAGCTAATCCTAAAGAAACTCATCTCCATGCAGTCAAGAGGATATTCAAGTATTTACAAGGAACTCAAGGTTTTGGTCTATGGTATCCCAAAGATGCATATTTTCACTTCATGCTTACATAGATGTAGATTGGGCAGATAATATTGATGTTCGAAAGAGTACTAGTGGAGGAGCATTTTATCTGGGACCTCGCTTTGTATCATAGTACAGAAAAAAAGAAAACTTCATTGCTTTATCTATTGCTGAGGAAGAATATGTTGCTTTTGCATCATGTTGTACTCAACTTCTATGGATGATGCAAACATTGCAAAAAATTCAAATCACTTGTCTTAAACCTATACCTATTCCGTGTGATAATACTAGTGCCATAAGTATTTCAAAAAATCCTATCATGCAGTAAAAAACCAAGCATATTCCAATCAAATATCACTTTCTGAGATAGTAGGTGCTTAAACAAAAGGGAAAAAGAGAATGTGTCCCTTCAAAGGAACAAGTTGCAGATATATTTACAAAGCCACTTCCACATGATTCCTTTGAATATCTTAGACAGAAACTAGGAGTGGTCTCTACGTCATCACTTTGTTAATTATTCTAACAAACATTTCATGTTCAAGGAGAGTTAAGACTATAAATTATTAGAGTTAGTACTAGGAGCATTGCCAACATCTAAGGCACCTTATAAGATGATTACTCTGGAATTGGTGGAATTGAAGTTGCAACTTAAGGAAAGGTTTGATAAGGGATACAAAAGTTCAAGTGTGTCACCTTGGGGTGAAACAATGTTGTTTGTAAGGAAGAAGGATGACACTCTCATATTGTGTATTGATTACAGGCAGCTGAACAAGGCGACGATCAAGAATAGATATCCATTGTCGCAAATTGATGACTTGTTTGATCACCTGAAGGGATCAACAATGTTTTCAAAGATTTATCTGAGATCATGATATCATCATGTGCACATCAAAGAAGAAGACATATGTAAGACTCCATTTCATATAAGGTATGTGTACTATGAGTTTATGGTGCTTCCTTTTGGTCTCACTAATGCTCCAACTACTTTCATGTGTTTGATGAACATTATGTTTTCCCCTTACTTGGATAAGTTTGTAATAATTTTTATTGATGATATATTGATATACTCCAAGAATGAGGAGGATCATGCTTGACAACGGTGCTGAGATTGTTCAGAGAGCATCAATCATATACCAATCTTAGCAAGTGCAGTTTATTTTAGTCTCAAATTCAGTACTTGGGACATGTTGTTTCCAAGGAAGGGATAACAATGGACCTAGAAAATATTAAGACTATCATGGAGTGGCCAACTCCTAAGAATGTGGATGAGGTATGATCATTCATGGGACTAGTAGGCTATTACAGGCGATTCATCATGAACTTCTCAAGAATTGTCTATCCTATTACATATTTGTAGAGAAAAGGAAATAAGTTTTAATGGACCAAGGAGTGTGCAACTAGTTTTGAGAAGTTGAAGCATTTTCTTATAAATTCTCTAGTATTGAGGATTGCAAATCTCAATAAGGAGTTTGTAGTTTGTACAGATTCTTGCAAGAAAGAACTTGGTGGAGTCCTGATGCAGGAAGAGTAGGTGGTATGATATGAGTCAAGGAATATGAATAAGCATGAACATAACTATGTGACTCATGATCTTGAGCTAGTAGTAATCATTCATGCATTGAAATGTGGAGGAATTATCTCCTTGAGAGGAGGTTCATCCTAATCAGTGATCACAGTGGACTAAGGTACTTATTTAACCAACCTAATCTGAATACAAGGTAAGAAAGATGGTTGGTTACTCTCAATAATTTTGATTTTGAGATCAGGTACATCAAGGGTAAGGAGAACATCATGGATCTTCATTGTCGGAGGCAGTGCAAGTTGATAGGCTATTGGCCCAATCCTCTCAACAATATTGAAGGGTCCACAAAACTATGGTGCCAGCTTGGCACATGATCCAATCAGTATGGAGCTCTTCTTTGGTTTGATGCACAAGTACACTTGTTCCCCAACCTACAACTCCTTGAATAACTTGTTCTGATCATCATAACTCTTCTTCCTATCCTATGCTGCCTTTAGATTCTTCTTTATAACTTGCATTTCCTGTTCCATGTCTGGTCCAATCAAATTGTTAACCATATCACTCCAATTGATGGGAGTATTGCAACTCCACCCATACAATGCCTCAAACAGACTCATCCTCAAAGATTTCTGATACCCATTATTGTAAGCAAACTCTACCAATGGAAGATACTCTTCCCACTTTCGCTATTGATGCATCACGTACATCCTCAACATGTCCTCAAATATCCTTTTGAACCTCTCAGTCTATCCATCTGTCTGCAGATGATAAGCTGTACTGAAGGCCAACTCTTTGCCTAAACTTGCAAACAAATCCTTCCAAAACTTGGAAGTGAAATTTGCATCTCTATCTGACACAATATTCTTTGGAACACCATGCAATTTGACCACATCTATGATGAATACCCGTGCTACATCACTAGCTGAGAATGTAGACTTCACTAGATGAAGTGTAAAACCTATTGTGACCAGCAACAACCCCCCTTTTATTTAGTTTTAGTAATAAAGCTAAATAAATGGGGAACCTTCTAAAAAATAAAAACTAGCACTATATTTCCCTTTGAATAAAACATGCTATCATAAACTTAGGAAAATACCCACAAAACCTAAAAAACTTAAATTTTATGATAAGTTCCGAATAAAATCATTCTCTTAACAATAAAACATTGCATCGCAAAGGGTAATGGGGAACATCATATAAGCAAGCTTTCGAAATTGCGAAAATGCAATGCAAGATTGTGCCTTAAAGACTCATCGCACATCGCGGATTTCATACGCCACAAGTATCAGCTAAGGTAAAATATCCCGATCTGGCGATATGTGATAAAACATCTTGCAAATCACATCTCACAGCTACCTAACGAAATACATGATTGTTAACAAAACGGGTTAGTGATATTGCGATCTGCGATATTGCGAAGCAAATCACAAAATTTCTTTATCACAGATCTGCAGGGCTTATGGTTCAATAAAGTATTTCTCGTAATCTGATACCGAGTTATGGGCATTAATGTCAATTTAATGGTTAGTTGATGATCATTTATGAGATAATATTTAAATTTGATCGAAAGGTTATTTCATGTAGGGTGATATATTTGATATAATTTCAGAATTAAAGAGCTTTCCCATCACCTTATCTCTTACCGTTATTCTTTCCTTACTTGTAAATTCACAGGAGCAGTAAGCAAAATAATATACGCAGCAGGGTGCAGAACGTAATGGGAAAGAAGGGAAAAGCTTCTGTTGCTGAGGACAAAGAGATGACGCCCTTATACAAAGACACTACCTGCAGCAGAGATGTCGACATAACTACTTGGGAAGGCATGCATAGTCTACTCGAAGAAGAAAATCCCAGAGTTATGGAGGTTCAAGCAACAACAGACTCACGCGGGTCATCTGAGGCATCAATCAGTGAACTTGCATGTTCATTTCTTCATCGAATAGTGACAAGACTTAAGATTCTTCCATACACAGACATGGTTAAGTGGGTACTGGACAATGCCGATATAATAGACAGACAATTCAAGTCTCGAGGCCAAGACCTCATTGGGTCATTCACTCCACAAGATTTAAGGCTTATGTATCATCTACCAGAGCCACAGGCAACCTACAACAAGCAGTTCGTAGAGAAGTTTACCAAAGAAAATGAAGATTTGGTGGAGTGTACCAAGAATTGGTCAGCGAGGGAAGAACCATTGAAAAATGAAAAACACAGTTTGTACCGTACTGGTTCCCTCTCCTCCCCATATTGCTTTGCTGCTGCTATGCTCTGTAGACTATTTGGAAAGCCCAACGTCAACAAGTTTTCATCTGAGTGGCTACCCCTATTAGATGTAGCCACTAATGCCATTATTATGGATTGGGCTCAGATATTGTCTGAGAAATTTAGCTTCGGCTATTTGGAACTACCGGTCCAAAAGAACTACCACTCGGAGGATTTATCCTCCTTTCTATTTAGCTGCTTATGTTATGGATGAAATCTGTTATGTTTCCAAATTTCCTTTAATGCGTTGTAAGTGGACTACGAAGAATCCCTTGCCCATTCACATTTATCATAAGGAATTGTGGGATTCCAAGTTTATCCCGTATTTTTACAGAATTTTCCATGGAGTTATGTTGCCTCTGTATAGAATGTTGTATAATAGTGACGCCCCAAGATTTTCCCTCGAAGAGGAAGTTGACATTCTCCCTGTCGCAAGATGGTTTGGGGAAGAATTTTTCACCTATGTTAGAGTATTTGGGAGCATTGCTTACCCTCATGTCCTACCCTTATATGTTCCTGATAAGTTATTGGCTCGAGAGATTGCTTACTAGACTTGCGGGGTGGGAGGAATGAGCAAAGAGTTGAAAGATAAGAAGAAGGCCATTTGGCCGCAATTTCCTGTGGCCTGTGGAGCCTTTTCATTGTTTTATTTAGGTCATGCATTCAAAGAAGTAGACAATATGCTGTGTCTACGACTGTTCAAGTTTCTAGGAAGACAATTTGACCCTTTTGATGTCATTAAGAATTTCACTACTGCTGTCAAGATAAAAGTATTTTCCAAAGAAGATGATCTTTTTGATGATGCCTTCCAATAGAAAATCACACCGAAAGAAGTTTTACACATGGCTCAAATTCAATTTTCCCCAGCAGAATTCCAAGAATTCAAATTGTATAGAGAAAAGAGATTAGCTAACATCCCCTTGGATATGTTACGCTTGGAACCAATAAGGGAGCCTACTCCCAGTATCAGTTTAAGTGGAAGCTCAGGTACAGACAAGTCTAGGTCTAAGTCTAGAAAAGAATCACCAGAACACTCTAAACAGTCTGAGAGTGACCATAATAAAAGTGAAGGGTCAGTAAGAGATACTGCCCAATATAAAGAATTCCCATAGCAACAGGTCTTGACTTCACCACAGGTAAAGGTTCCCCCTCCCATCACCCAACCACCAAAGCCAGTAAGAACTGAGCTGGATAAAGAGTGGGAAACATTCAATGAATTGATTAATACTGAGGAGCAGAACACGAAGACACCTGAGGGTACATTATAGACAATGACAGATATGATCGTGAAAATAGTCAACAATGCTCCAGAAATTGAGCATATTCCCATTAACCCATCATCCGAAATCATGCTCAAAATAGAGGAAATTTCTCCTCTAGATGTATTCTGTAGTCCGCAACATAAGGCAGTGCTAAGAAGGCAAAGAAAGAAAAGGAAACTTGACAGCGTGCTCTCACCTGAGGCTGAGCAGCTAGATGTCCTTTGGTGAGACTCTATCACTGACCCTACTGAAAATTTGACTAAGTTATCTCAGATCGCAGGAGCCTATGCTTCTACTACCATTGATAAAGCATTTGAGGTACAACAATTACTTAAGGATAGAGAGGAACAAATCCAAATTTTGCAGCAATAGCTACAGCAAGCCAGTGCCAACCGAGAAGAAGAGGAAAAGTTAGAAAAGCTACAACAAGATTTTCAACAAATGCAATTGGGAAACTAGAAAAATTTGGCTGAAAAAGAAAATCAGTTACAGGCTATGCTTGAAATGCACAAAGATGATCCCAAGCTTACAGAGTTTGTCTCAGAAGCCCTTGCATTAAATGACCAACTCTTGCAATAGAAAGAGGCATTATGCCAAAGAATATCGCAATGGAATTCCCATTGCGAGATAAGGGATAAAATTACCAATCAAGTCGTCAACTTGCCACATGATTATGATTTAATTGATAAGAGAATTTCTGATTATTTGACTTGGCAGGAATCGAAAGAAGGAAAGAAAGCAGGCGCACTTAGAATCAATGAAGCCCATAAAGAAATGCTTTTCCATAAATGGAATGCACATATTAGGAAGGCAAAACAGGCAGTAGAAGAAGCAGCTACAGCGGCAAACAACATCATTGACTGTGTTAATGAAAACCTGCACAGAGCAAACCTCATTTCAGAGACCGCACCGAGATTTCTCCCAAAGGCACAACAACTGCAGAGAAGCTCGAAACAAAAAGCTGATGAAAGGACAGAGTCCATTAAGAAGTTAACCAAGTTGAATTGGGATACTTACTGGTAGTACTTGGTTAAACCACACAGTCAATGCATGACTCTCAAATGCCTTACAAACTCTGTGGAGAAAATAGTGCCAGCACTTGTCGATTCTGTTTTCTCAGGGCAACTAAAATCGGAGGTTGGCAAACCGACACTCCTCAAGCCGATGCTGAATTCTTGCGATATCAGAGAATAGATACATGGATAGTTAATTCCAGATTCAATTTTAGTTTTAGTTTTGATTTATTTTTGCCTTAGATGAGGACAGTCATTTAAACCTCCTCCTATATTTTTCTAATAAACTATTTTTAGTATTTAGAAAGTAGTATTTTAATCCCTCTCATGCATTTAGAGAAGGGTCTTGAAATTTGTCAAAAACATTTCCTCAGAACATGCACTTCTGCACCCTCAGAGGGGGTTTTGATGAATGAATGGAACGAGATTTATTGATATTTGTGTTTAATGTCTGCTACTTAAATGCACTTTTGTACTCTTAGTAGATGTTGAATTAGGAAGAGATAGATCTATATTGCTGAAGCTCATGAGTAGGACTTATTATCAATGATACTTTGATCTCTTAATGATTTCTGCTTATGTGTCAAAGTAATATTTTATGCTCAGTTATTTATATATGAAAGCTTTAATGTTTGAGTTATCATTTGGCAATTTTGTACGGTGATGACTATTCTGTTTTTGCTCAATGTAGGAATGACTTATTATGTGATATGTTTTTCACAATTGTTTAGGCTAATTTCTTATATGAAACAATTCATTTTTATCGAATTCTTTTCTTGTAGCAATTGAATGATTTTTATTACCAATTGCTGTTAGAAATTATTTTGGATCGCATAAAAAGTTGAATCCTGGGTTAGTTTTAGAATTAAATATTTCTGTTCATTAGAATATAATTGCATGTTTTAAATTAGACTTAGATTCAAAGCATTTTACTTAGAAATATTTAGAAAAAGGAAATATCAATTCTTACCAACACATAAAAATTGGGAAACTGGTCCCAGTATCCCCAGTCGGACCCACCATACCAAACAGAAAAGGAGCTACTCTCAAGGTCCGGACTGGGTGTGTATCCCCCTTGTTGTAGACCCGATTTTCGGGGCTTCAACACAACCTTTTTCAACATGTCCTCAAAAACCATGATGGAATCATGCTTTCTCACTGTCCTCGGAAACCCTGTGATAAAGTCCATGGAATTGACCTTCCATTTCAGGAATCACAATCTGCTGTAGCAATCCACCTGGATGCTTACACTATGCCTTCAAACGTTGACAATCGAAACACTTAGCCACAAACTCTACCACATCATTCTTCAATGTAGGTTTTAACCCCGTACAGAAATTACCTGCATACGAATTCTAAATCACAGGAAAAATAAAAATGTGAGAGCATAACACATAAAACACATATACTATACACAGAGATTTCCCACTGGATCTCAAAACTGAGACTACCAGCTTGATTTTTCATTATATTCCTTTCAATGTTACAATAAATATTTATACATGCCGAAGCATCCAATACCATGGACTAAAAAACCATCATGTCCAATACCATGGACCAAAAAACCATCGCATCCAATACCACGGACTGAAAACCATCGCATCCAAAAAACATGTGCGAAAATCATGCACAAAACCATAGGTGGGTCCGCCCAACCTAACATAGGTTCCCAAAGTGGGGTTACGGGTACCCCTCAAACCCCCTGTTAACTATGTGGAAAGAATATAACACAACCCAACAGTCTCCCACTTGTT